>JAQGAD010000326.1:0-46093 GCA_034696625.1 Isotomurus palustris | reverse complement strand
GTTGTTCGAGGCTCTAGTGCAATGAGTGAGAGAACCATTTGTTGGCTTCAGTAAGCCATCAAAATATGGTATATCTTTTTTATAAATTAATTTAAATAAGGTTATGAGAGAGTGATAATTGTAGGCAATATAGGTCGGCAACACACTAGCGCCCATAGGGCGGCAATATAGGGCGGCAACACACTAGCGCCCATAGGGCGGCAATATAGGGCGGCAACACACTAGCGCCCATAGGGCGGCAATATAGGGCGGCAACACACTAGCGCCCATGTCGGGATTCGGCAACAGTGTGCGGATGGTATTGGGCGGCAATACGGGCGGCAATACAGTGTACCGGATATCGGCGGCAATATGGCGGATTCAGCCTTACTTCAACCATACAAACTTCAACGGATCCACTGATCTCCACATAATCCCATTATATCTATTTTTCTCACCCGTATATCATGTAATTGGTCTTGACATTCTTCGGCCATGCAAACTCTCCGAAGATAATTTTGTCCTCCTTTTCGACAATATCTTTCTGGTTGACATGATACTGTCGGAGCAAGCTCAAGGGATCAGCCATCTTATCTTAGGTCCTTTGAGTTCTTTCCTTTGTAAAACAATAAATTAAATCGATAATCAATAACAATCATCAAATACCAAGGTCGGGTACTAATATTTTTGAAAATTACACTACACTTGCACAATGCAGCTTACCAAACGGTGGATCTAAGTAAGTGGATGAACAATAATAAATGACGATTCGACAACCAGAATGCTTCACTTGTCCACTTTGAAAAGATAACTTCGAAATCCAAGCGATTTGATTCAACAATTCTTCAGCCTTCGGTACTTGTGCATAAAGAGAGGACCCAAACCAATACACAACAGAGCGAGTAGGAGTAAAATCGTAATTGCCGCGGTTGGCGGTTGTTGTCGGGGCATCGGGCTACAGCTTTCCCATTGTTCTACTCGACTCGTTTGCGTCTTTGTTGTATATTTGCGTATTTAATACTATTTAATCACTTTTGTACTATACTATTGTACTAAATCTAAATGGGAAACTTAACGCTTGTTACTGGTCATGAACTCATCTGCGAAAGAAACGATTTCTACAGACCTCCAAACCTACAGTCGCGGAAATCAAAAAAGCATGCAAACAGATCACTGCAAGATCATCCGAAATCTTACAAGTTCTAGTCTATCACCAAAATGACCAGTGTCATCCTGGCGTATTTAAGCTAACAATAAGTACATGCCACGATTCTTGAAATATATTATACTCTTTTATAGTCATCGTATTCATTACATAGTTTCATTCATTCAGCACTTACATTATCTCTTGATTGTAATTTGTAAGAGGTGTTGATGGAACGATGTACAGAATTTTAGCTCTCCAAATCTTCTTCTGTTTATAACCAACCTTGTTGCGTTTTAGACTGTTTTAAACTTCTGCGTTGTAGTCTATGACCTTAAATATCGATTATCTTAGTTCTCATCCTTAAGCTCCCAACTGAAGCTAAGTATTATCGCAGTGAGTGAGTGAGTTCATTTACGCTAAACTGTTCCAGGTCAGGGTGAAGACATTGTTGTCCGACCAAGAAAGCAAAGTGCTGCACTTATGGTTCTGTAGCAGCAATAAATTATTGAATAGAGATGAAAAATGTGTGGAGATCTTGAGATGGCTATATAATAACATAGATCATCCTTGCTTGGGGGTTATTGCACCTCCCGTTTCTGCCTTTCTTGCAGCAAAAAGCTTTTTCGTATGTAATGGAAACCTCGCTACCTCTTTCATACGAGACCCGTGGATCATCTCAAATTAAGTCTTCACTGAAACATCCCTCCGATCCTTCATTAACTCTGAGTGATATGAGTTGTTTTAGGCTGATGAGAAGCTTCTTGTGGAAAAATAAGTGTGTATATGGAGCTTGTGAATGCGTAAAAGGGGTTACTGCACACTTGACTACATTTAAGCGAGTATGAGATTCTTATTTTACGGTGGAGGAAACTATTACGGTACACCTTGTACCTTTTTTGCATTATAGCAGCAACAGGCCTACAACTACTAGTAGAGTGGATCTCTTCCTGTGATTCGGTTCGATCACTTGCTGTGCTCTGTTGACGCCTACGCTGTGCGAATAAAGCTGCGAGGGCTTAAAACTGTACTGAATTTCATGAACTCACTCCTTCATATATGCGAGATGAGGATTCCCCAGTCCTCCACCAACCACCCTTTTTACTGTACTTTCAAACTATGAGATTTTGTCATTCTGCAAGTGGTGGTTGTCGGACTGACATGAACCGTCTCTCTGTACGCGTAAAACAGATACTAATAGACAGTGACATCACATCTGTGGTAGACGAACAGAAGGCAATTGTATAATAACGCATACACCTGAAAGCGTATGTTAAATTCATGGGAATCAATTACGATTTCCTTACTGCGGTTGAATTCTCATTGAAGTTGAAACTAACTAACTAACTAACCTCTTCTGCAATAACAATAACCACTAATATCCTGGAACAAAATGAGATTTTAACTCTTTCGAAGAAGCAATCAACAATGTGTGAAACGAGTTATTAGTATTAGTCATGAGGACAATGTAAGACAATCATTTTGTTGCAATAATCGTGTCGTGTTCATGAAAGACTGGCCACCAGTCAAGCAGAAATAGAGAAAGTTGTTTGTGTCATCTTATTGGAATTCTGCATGCTCTTCGACAGCTTGATTTTTGTTGAATTGTGAATCTTAAACCATAGATTAGTACTCTACTAGTTAACAAACAAACAAGAACAATGAGTGATAACAACCAACCACCGAAACCCAATGAGAGGAGTCATATCCTGAACAGCAAGAAACCAACGAGACCTACTGCTCCGCCGTCAAACACGCGATTGCAGCAACAGGTAATAATTTTTCTCTGTTACATATATGCATTGTTGGGTACTTTAAGATGTGTAGAGTTCGATAAGATAAAAGAATCAGAGTACAAAAGTGTTCCCACAGCTTTCTTACGGGAGTCTCACTTTGCCTCCTTCAAGATACAAATCGTACAATGGAGAATGAAAGGAGGAAGTTGGTGCAGAGAAACATTTTAGATGTGATGATATCCATTTGTTTCACCCTGGAGCAAAGTGTACTTTATTTCAGGATATGATTACTTATCGTTACCTACATACTTCGGATCTTCTTTTCACCCAAACTGGCATCTAGGTCATATGGAGAATTTATGTTTGTATCCTCAGGAATCAAAGTGAAGTAATCTTCCTTCTCATTGAATTCTTGCAAAGTAAATATTTGCTCCTTTTCTGAAAGGTCTCACCACTTTCTTTCGTTCGTTGTATCTTCCGACATCATTAAATTTTCAATTTACCGAAAATCGTTCTTGTTATTTGGATGTTTACTTACCATTGTCTTTGCAAGTGGTGGTAAATTTATCCCATTTTGTGTGGTCACTTTACGCTCGCTTTCTTGTTATGAGTGCTTGAAAGATATAATATCAAGATAATTGTTGAGCCAGTAATAATCGAGGAGAGATACATAACATTTTTCACTGTATAGTAATTATAGCACTCAAATATATGGTCAGTGGATAGACGTGGTCCTTCCTTCTTCGCATTTTGTATTTTTTTCAAACGTGAAATAACAGATTAATAGAGTTTCATCAATTTTAAATACCTACATGTTATAGCTCGTTTTTAAGTATTTGTTAGGTTTAAGATCATACCGATGAAAACATTCGAGAAAGTTATATATAGGCAGAGGTGATTCATGCGAATATTTTAGAGACACAAGGGAGAAAGGATTTTGACGATTCCATGTAATAGTGGTGGAAGTGGTGGTAAAGAGAATAGTTGAAAAGCAATTTAGAGAGCAAAGCTTTTGACTTTCTAGAGCAATTCTTTCCTCACGTTCTTTACTTCCTCGGTTGTCCATTAAGCCCGGAGAGCAGAAGATGATGAGAGCACTAGCGACAATAAAGCTAATTTTCTTTATCGAATTCCACGTTCTTCACAACGGAGAAGAAGTCCCAGTCCCAACCTTATTAGAAATTCTTTACTCACTCGTGCTTTATTCTTTACGTTCCAGAAAAATGCAAAGAAGACTGGAACTCCAGGGGCACCTTCAGCCGGTAAACCAACGAAGTCATCTAAACCTGCAGGTTCAGTCGGACTGCCACCCCCATCAGGGTCAATCTCATCACCTGAAGATGGAAAGGGAAGTATTACGAGTCCCATAAGCCCACCTTCCATCTCCCGTGAGGATGACATGAGTCAACTAGTTCACCAGGTGAAACCACATGTCTTGAAGCCTCGATGTGTCTAATGTAAAGCCTCGATGAGAAGACAGGATTAAAATGTTCGCTTATCTTGTCAGATGGACATGGAGGAAGGAGCACAGAAAAGCTCGTTATCTCACGCAAGCTATAATTACATAAACTCCATCCTTGGAAGTGGAGTAATAGGTAAAAAACGAGATTTACTCGCTTCCTTCTTTTCCTTTGATGATCAAAGAAAGTGGGAAGTGAATAAATTATGCCATGCTCGCCCAGAGGGTGTAAAAAATTGCTCATCATAATTTCATTAATTTTAGGAATGCCGTACGCTTTACATCAAGCAGGGCTCTTTGCCGGCTTGGCCCTGATGGCCGTAGTAGCAGTGATAACTGATTATTCCCTGGTGATTATGGTGAGAGCAGGGCATCTCGCTGGAACTTTTACTTACCAGGTATGCGATGTCAATTATTAAATGCAACATGAGAACGTCATCAAAGCGTCTTAGTTGTCTGATCGTGCCTTAATGATTATTTTCGGGTGGTGATCTCTTTCACAGGGAATGATGCAAGCGGCTTTTGGCAGATGGGGATTTTACGTACTTACCATTCTCCAATTTATGTACCCCGTGATAGGTATTAATATTAATGAGTTGCCGTTAAGGGTGAAATGAGAAACAATCAGTTAATGATACTTCCTCCATTTGCAGCAATGATCAGCTACAACATTATAGTTGGGGATACAATGACCAAAGTTCTACTTTACTTCACATCAATGCAATCTGAGACATCGGAGAAGCTTGAATTCCAACGGGAAGGTGTTGTGCTATTGTTCACACTTTTTGTGACTCTCCCACTGTCATTGTACCGAAATGTCGCTAAGCTTTCCAAAGTTTCCTTTCTATCGCTCGTATCCATCGCCATTATACTCTTATCCATCATTGTGCGACTGGGATCCATGAACATGTAACTTCAGAAGCTTTTTTACATTTTATCGAGTACCTTGAACCTTTAGGCAGTTTTTTACTGAAAACTTCCTCTTTATAGACAACCATCCCAAGACGCTTGGACTTTCGTGAAACCCGCAGGAGTTATCCCGGCAATAGGAGTGTTCGCTTTTGCTTTTATGTGCCATCATAACACCTTCATGCTCTACGGATCACTTAAGAATGGAACGGAACAAAAGTGGGGAACTGTCACACACATTTCAGTAGGAACATCGTTGCTTGTCAGCCTTGTGTTTTCTCTCGTTGGCTATGCTACTTTCACTGGATACGTCCAAGGTATTGCGATTTTTTCCACTTTCTCCTGACTATTCTGACTCTCGTAGAATGTTTATTGTGAAACCATTTTTACTCTGCAGGCGACTTGTTGGAAAACTACTGCTGGGATGATGACTTGATCAACATCGCTCGGACTCTGTTCTGCCTCACTATTCTTTTGACATTTCCTTTAGAATGCTTTGTTGCACGAGATGTGATTGAGAACATTTTCTTCTCGGCTAAACAGCCCTCGACAACCAGCAGGCATTTTGGAATCACACTTCTGATAGTGTTATTGTGTTATGTCATATCGATTTCCACGGATTGCTTGGGAGTTGTTCTTGAATTAAATGTTAGTGCATTTGCAATTGAAGACTTGATTGATTTCACTTTCTAACTGTCTTTTGAATCGTTTACAGGGAATATTAGCAGCAATGCCGTTGGCTTACATTTTGCCAGCACTCTGCTACATAAGATTGGATCCATCTCCGTTGTTCAGCAAACACAAGCTTCCTGCAATTGCAACCGCAGCATTTGGAACACTCGTTTCCTTTACAGGACTCATTATACTCATTTTCAATGGACCATCGACTGAGCATTGCAGTCACGGACAACCTATGCCATACTGCACTGCAGGACCAATAGCTCCTACAAATAGTACTATACTCTCGTTAATTAAAGCGAATAGTAGTGAAGGTGTTTTGTCTCGAAGCTCGTAATCAGTTGTTCGAATCCGGCAGTTACCGCTAGCTCCATTAATTATTCCCAATTATCACCGATTTACTGTGAAGTTACCAGTTTACTGTGAAGTTTCTTCATCATTTTCGTCGACGCACGCTGATTTTATTGGAATAAATGAAACACGATATTATTATTAGTGCTTATATTTTATTTTTATACAAAGTTTTGTGTTTTTCAAATTTCGATTTAGTAGGAGTTCAAGACATGGTTTAGAAAGCATTTATCTTAAGACTTGTAATCTTGCAGTTTATAGCATACTGGACTACACGCAGCCGACGAAACTAATATTTTGCATATTAGTAAACCGCTACAGGATTTTCTTTGGTAGCAACTCTAAATACAGTACGCTAATAACTAATCACAATCGCTGTATTTATTATCTAAATGTATTACGTACTCTACGTAGTCAACAATTAGACTTTCTGTGATGCACATTCTTGTTGACCATCTTCGAATTAATAAAGATTTGACTAGTGAATACAATGAATTTTCTTAGCAGCTTTGGGTAATCAAACCAGTTATAATAATATATCGTACCCAATTCGATAACTTACAACTTGTATTCTAAGTTTTGAGATCACGCTACAATATTATTACATTACACACAGTTAACTTTTCTAAACGTGGACTCTGAAGATAATAAGGCAACTTCTGCAAGTACTAAATTCACAATTTTACTATCAATACGCTTAAGTACACCTTTTGAAACCCTTGAAAACCAATATCGTTGCAACTATAGTAGGCCTCTTTCTGAATTAAATTACGAGCGTAATCAGCAGTTGCGGGTGGAACCAAAATCCATCCCTTAAATGAATTGGACTATTTATTCCTATTTACAGGATGTTGCTTTCACATCCTTGCTTAAATTCTACAAGGCTACCGAATGCGGTTTCATATCATTGCAGTCTATTGACTCTATTGTATTCTGTCAGTTTGCAAAGTAATTGAAATCTACGCCAAATGTAATTATCTATGAAGCTTAATCAGTTTTCAATCCGTTAGTACGAGATTTCGTATCCTCAGAACTACCATCGATGGTTTTAGGCTTTTTCGAGCTTGGTTGGCCTATTGTTACTAGCCATTTCACAAGAGGCGCATACAAAGGAAATAGGCCGAACACAAAGAAACCGTTCCAATACAGGTTTCCATACACAGGTCCCCAGTTGCGGTACTTCAACAGTGTGAATGGAATCATACAAAATCCAAAGTAGCACATAACGAATATTTTTAGGATCACAATATTTATCCAGAATCCAATAGTTGAATTGTGCCATCTCATGAGTGCAGTACTCTTTGTGACAATTGACTCGAACTAAAGTAAATAAAATGAAGAATGGGTAAGTTAACCTACCAGACGGATTATAATGAAGAAGTCATCAATTCAATAAAATATTACCTGCTTTTCAGCGTTCATAATGAGGAACTCCATGAAAAAGCACATATAGTACCCTACAAGAAAACCAAAATATAAAGTGCCTGTGGATTCTGAAGTAGTCGCATTAAAAAATCACAAACCAGAGTGAAGTCCATGCCACACAGCCAAGAATACAAGAGCTGCACCCTGAGAAATGTGTCGGTTGTTCATAAACTTCAATCGTTTGTACACATTTCTGTTAATAAATCAAAAAAAGATAGCTTTCTTCAATATACCATTAAAATTAGTAGTTTCAAAAATTGTAATAGAAGTAACAAATAAACTTACTGAGCAATCCACGTATTTGTGCACTTGTTGAAAGATCCAACCATGTGTCCGAATTTGTAGGATTTTTCGAATAATCCTATTTCAATATTTTCACATCCGTTCCACAGTAACTCACCCTGAGAATTCTTGCCATTATATGAGATTCCTGAATGGAAATAAAATCAGTATTAGTGACTATCTTCCCTACAATACTAAATCATTCTTTTTAGGTACCTCCATAAATACAGCTTCCTTCAGCAACAATCCAACAACTAACATACTTGTATAGTATAAGCTTCCCATACAAGGCAACAAGAAGCATTCGCTTAAGAAGATTCATTTCCTGAAACAGCAGAAGTTAGTTTCAGCTTCGAATATTTGTACTTTTGGATCATTCGCATTGAGTTTTTACTCTATTTCTTAATTTTATACCTTGAATGAGTCTCCTAATAAAGAGTCTTGGTTGATGTATCCGGAACCAACCTGGAAAATTCCAACGTACAATAGACCCAGCAAAAGTCTGTGAACAGCTGGATTTGAAGTTGGTAAAGGCTGATTGTTCTGTTGGAACCAAATAGCATTAGTATTACGCAACTTTGAATTCAGTACATTACTATACAGGGAGGCAAACGAACATACTTCAGAAAATTTTCCCTGCACAAAATCAAGGTATCTCCTCATGGGATACTGAGGTCCAATCATGAAACTTCCAGGATAAAATACGTGTCCTGCTGATTCCAAAAGACTGGGGAATTTTTTCAGCGCTTGTTGCTTCTGATCTTTCGAAAGTTCTTCCTATTACAATCCATCAAACATGTATAATATAGTAAGTCATTGAACCATTAAGTAAGATATTCTTGTCTTACATCTTTTTTCTGTCCATCGTAGGCGTCAAAAGCCTGTCCTATTAATCTTAGTGTTAGTACACAGTGTGGAATCGTCCATTTTATGTCGTACTTTTCGCTCTCTGTCATGTAATACTCTACGAGATAAGAAACCAATTAATTACAACATCATATCGTTCGGTATTTGAAAAATTATAAAATCACTTGAATAATTCAGTACCTGTGAGTAAATACATCATTTGAAACACAAACGCAAAGATAACCGAAAACAGCGTTCCACTCGAAAGTACCAAAACACCGTACTGAATCAAAATGCAGACGTAGGCATGGACCAACTGCCAACCTTAAAAGTTCAACCACAACAATAATACTTAACTTACTTCTTAGCAAAAACTTATGACAATGTCAATAGATTTCCTTTTCGTCTTTGAACAAAATTTTAAATGTTAATGAACAACCGAGTACCGTAATTAAAGTATCCAATGTACGACCCACAGATGATAAAGTATAAGTGTTGAATATTCAAATATCTTCCGTACATGAACTTCCTGTGCAAGAACGCCATCGGGTACGCTGCAAACACGTCAATGACAAATCATTTTTAACACTTCCGTAATCAAAAGACCATGTTCACAGATCCTGCAAATATCTCACCCATCATGAGCGAAATAAGAAGCCTAAGGGCAGCTCCAGGCGCACCAATGAGCGATGCCAGGGTATCCACCCAGTCACCTTGATGATCCATTATTTTCTTCAGCTGCCCAGATATCACCGTCCAAGAAAACCTCTGTCCCTCTTCCTATTCAAAAGAATGTTCACATTTCAGTGTGTTGTGTTATTTCATTCTTAAAATGTTTTAACAAATTATAGGAAACTTAAATACCCACCGGCAATCTAAAAGTGTCCTTCCCCTGGCTTAGCACGTTAACACAACTAAAGTGTGAAGTCTAAATCACCTTCCAGTTCAGTCTACAAAGAAGACAGATGAATTAAGAATTACTTAATTGCTTCTACAATATTAGTATTCCCATCCTCCGAGTGACATTGTCCCAATGAAGAACCACAGGATGCAAGGACTTAAATGTTACTGTACTACAGAACGAGCGGAGCAAAAAACAATTACCCAGAGATTTTATTGTAATGTCTTGCCGAAACAACCTTGAGTATTTTTCTTCTCACGGGGAATGTTATAGAGGAGAAGTAATTAAGAATTCCGATTAAATATGATGAGGTTTACCGCAGGAGGAGGAGGCGAAAAGTCGCATGGAACAGAAGAAGAAGGTGACCGTGTGTGTGTTTACGACGAGTCGAATGATCGGAGCAAACTCCCTGCAGCAGAAATACCGAGTTTTCCCACTCCAACAATCTCTTCACTCTCAAATGAATCACTTTTTGCTCCCACACACTCGCTAAATCACCGCATTTTCTGCATGGACTAATCTTACGTGGACTTTTACTTCAGGTATAGTTGGTGTTCCGTAGAAGTTGATAAGTTGATTTGCTTCGGATTTTGATTGCTTATTTATCGAGAGAGAGAGAGATTTGGAGGTATAATATGGTTTATGTATGTATAAAAAAACTGGACAGGACTGACGAAACTTAGACTGAAACTAACAGATGAAATAAAGTAGTTTTATCGTGGTATTGGAATTTTATAGTTTGTCGTAGTAGTAGCAAGTAGGAGCTGACAGCGCAGACATTTATTACAACGGCAATTGGGTCAAAAATCTAAAATAAATAAATGAAGATTTTGATGCAGTTGTTGTAGCTTATTTGACGTGTATCTGTAGTAGAACAGGACAGTGTGAGGTTACACAGTTGTTACAAAGGTCGAGGTTACTAAATAATGGAATAGTGGAAATGGAATTGCATATGCATGTGTGTGAGTCTGGTCGAAGCAATGCTATGGTCGAAGTTCTTGTTTAGTATTGTGTCAATTGTGTGGGATTGTGGGCTGCAGCTTGCAGCTGAAATAATAATTATTGATCAATGAATTTCACTTCACTATATAGAGCTCAAAATTACTAACACATCAGATTGTCTTACTAGTTCACGAATTTATTTTGTCTATTGCATGTACACTATACTGTGAAATTCTCAAATCTGAGATTGAGACAGTAAGGCTGAAGGTGTTGGCAAGCTTTGGCATTCATCTGCATGGCTTGTACGAAAATGAATAACCATCAATCATTTTGATTCAAACTCATGATATAACCGAGCAACTGAAAAATTTGAGCGTGGAATTTGTTGGTTTGACTTTAAACGCATGGTTTGGACAGAAGTGTTTGCATGAGGGTGTCTCTCTCAGGTCCACAACAAATAATCTTCCTTTAAGCAAAATGATTTCTGTACTTACTATTTTTTTAGTTTAAATTCCTAAGACGAGTTGAGCCATGTTGATATTATATCCAGAAAAACAGCCAGACCATTGTCTTGATTCTTGCTAGTGCAAACTCGTAAACAGATTCATTCAAAGAATTAGCTGGGCATTTGACGGGTTCAGGCAACAGGCCAGGAAGAATAATCACTTATGACTTATGCACTAGACAGCAGACAATACAGAAACACCACAAGACTACGACTACGAAGTTTAGAGTGACAGTAGTTCAGCTCAGCGTGCAAATCAACTCTACAATAAATAATAAATGGTTCAGAGTTCATTCAGATATTCAGAACATGACTGAATAGATTGCGCAATCATAAATCAATACAAGCCTTGTTCCATGTTTTGACGATGCAAAATGGTAAGCGCAGTTCAAAACTCAATGAATATTCTTTTGAGTTAATAAGTTTCGCAATCAAATAGAAGGCATTTCATGCAAAATATAAATAATCAATCTAGCACTGTGCGAATTTCCAATTATGACAGGTATGCAAGAAAATCTTCAGAGGTCAATATCAACCAGTAGCAATAGTTCATTGCTGTGCAATACGGCATTGGAATGATTGGTCTTTTGTCTTTACATGATTTTATGATACAATATTTTATCAATTTTATTAGACAAATTCATATAAATCGATTACCACTTGACCACAGAATCAGTCACACAATATTGTTTGCAGTCTTTTCATTTCGATGCATTGATTCAGAGATTGAGATTAGCTTCTGCGTATTGCTGGGGACTCTCTCGTTTCTGCGTGGATAGTTATTCGTACGACTCTTGATTACGACTTTTGCATAATACAACACAAAGGTCTAAGGGTTAACTAAAAAAATGCTGGTTTAAAACTACAGGAAGACGTCTGTGAGAAGTTGGGTACTGGGGACCAAGCCTTCATAATGCTTCTGCCTCTTGTGGTACTTGGGGAGGGGGGAGGGGACAAAAGACTCGTGGAATTCGATTATAAAGAGTGAAAGTCACGTAGAGGCAACTTGATGGTGAGACGTAAGAAAGACAGGGAAATTATGGAACCAACTGACTAAACTGCCGTAGGGATGGTTCAGGGAGAGGCAGTTTACTGCGGGTGACGGTCTGACGCTAGACGCTTGGAAGTTGGAACTGTTGGAAGTGTTGGAAGTGTTGGAAATCGGGGAGGGAGTGAAAGTAAGCTTTGTGGGGAGATGTAAGACACGCAGAAGGTTGGTAATAAAGACGGTGAGCAGGAGAAGAACGCTCTCTTGTGGTAACTCTTGTTGCTGCCCCGTTACTCAACTTTAGTTGGCTCTGTACTGCAACTCTACAGCATCACGGACATCCCATCATATCACACAACAAAATCCTTCATAACAATACAGAATTGACGCATCCCAACAATATACCTGTACCCTCCACCTCAATTCAAAATACAAACGTACTAATTAACTGATCGATTGAATTAAGTGCACTACGCACCAAGAATGACTGATTGTAATGATCTTTAGTCTCCCATAATAAATTATAAGCAGATGGCTGGTACATTTGAGCCTGAAGCAACTTAAGCATACTTACTGGAAGTGGAAACTGGATCTGATATCTAATTCATTTATTGTCAAACTTTGCCTTGTGTGGATTTGGGAAATTCTGGAAATCGTCGTTCGCTTAATAGTGAGATGAATTAAATGTGAAATAGTGGGAAATCCAGACAGAAGAGGACTTGAAGTATTTGAGGTATGTCACCTAGAATATTGTTGCTGCTGAAATACTAATATAAATATAGGGCAATCTAAAACATTTATGTAATGCAGTTGTAGCAGCTCTCATTGGACGTCAAGTGAAGGAACGATGGATTTATCGGATGGATCTGATGTCGAAGGGGAAGTCGACTTGGATCTTAATGAGGAAAATGCCCTCTTAGGATCTGACGATGAAGATGTAAGCTAATCGATCAGATGAATAGAACTGTTTAAGTGAGATAATACTGATTGATTTTATTTCTTTGAACTGTAGTCAAACAGACTAATTTATGATGATGAATTAGACTACCACGAAGATGCGTTGCAACACAATGAGGACGGGTGAGTCATATCTTATTGTTTTTTTAGTGATCATCTTCTCGTTAGGTTATCTTTATATTGATGTTAACTGTGCTTGTGGCTGTTATAAATAATGTAGAGATGTCTTGGACTTGGCGTTAAACGACGACGAAGGACTTGGATTCAATGAGTCAGAATCTCAAGGGCAAAACAGAGTAGCGCCGATTAAGGTCAGAGCGTCGGCTGTACCTTCCCATGTTGGATCTTCGTCGTATAGTTCCAGTTCGTCTGCACGAAACGACGGAGAGGATGACGAAGATGAAGATGACGATTCTAGGAATACGCGATCGCGATTTTTAAGTGAAAGAAACACTGAAGACATCAGTTCACAGTCGAATTCAATGCAGTCTTCGATGGGAAATCCTATTCAGACTTTAGGTAACTTTTTTCCATTTGCTTCGATGTGAGTCTAGAATGTTGCCCTATATTATTATATCTGATTTTAGGGAGCAGAACAAGCCAGGCCGGGGATGGCAGGCCCAAACAACAATGGAATAATAATAGACCACAACCACAACGGTTTAACAATCCACCAAGGTTTCCGATGAACCGTAGTGCTTTGCTTGGCGAAGGGCCACGACCTAATCATGCCCAGGTCAGAGGAACCAGACCACAGTCAGGTCAACCCGTACAGCAGTTTCAAGGAAATTTGTTCACCGACTTTACTAAACCTATGAGACCTGGCCCGCATCCACAGCAAGGCAATCAATTGAGAGGAATGCGACCAGGATGTTTTCCAAATGATGGAATGAATGTCGGCGGACGTCCACCTGGAATGATGATGAGGGGAAATCGTGGTCCGATGAATGGCCCTAATTTTCCCCACCCTATGAGGCCAAGGGGAAATCCTCCCCGTCCAGGAAACATGCAGCATAACAGACCACCTGGAAATTGGAGGGGCAATCGTCCAGATATGAGGCCTAATTTCCAAGGACCACATAATCCCCTTGGAATGGGTGGAATGGGACTAATGCAACCACCCGGGCCTATTTATTCGCAAGAACCAAGACCACCATTCTTTCTTGAACAAGGAGTGCGTCCAGATTTGAATCCTCATTTTAATCCAAACGTTGCTACTGTGCAGCCTATGCAACAGCATATGTTTCCTAATGGTCCTATACTTGGCGCGGGCCCCCAACCACCTAGAATACATCATGTAAGACCTGAAATGCAACCACCAGTGCAGCCTGTACAACCATTTTTTCCTGCACAACACGCTCAACAAAACTACTTAGAAGATCCTCATCCTCATCAGCATATGCCTCAAGGCCAAGGATACTGGCCACATGCTAATCATGGAGGAGATCCAAGTGGGTGGGGGAATACACCTCCTAACTATCCGGGACCTCCAATGCAAGGAGGACCTCCTCCAGGTACAATCCGAATGCCACCACCGGTAGAGCAGGTTATGCCTCATCATCATCAACAGCAGCCTCATCATTTTAACGAAGGACTGCCTCAGATGAACGTTCCACCAAGAAATATGTATGAAGACCAAAGTCGTCCTCAACAACAATACTACGAGCAGCAACCACCGCATCAGGAACAACAGAGATACCCATCTCATCAGGAAGAACATCGGAGTAGCCATTCTAGTAACTACGAGCATAGCAGTCACCTGAGCCATTCTAATAGAAGAGATGATTACCGGCATGATTATGAATATGAAAGATCTCATAGGGACGATTCAAGGTATCATTCAAAGCGAAAATATGAGTACAGCGACGAGGAACCGTTCTCATCAAGGAGCCCGGATAAGGTATGGCGGTGTCTTCTGGCTATTGTAATTAGTAATCTATGACACAAATTCTAATTTTACACTTACACTCAACAATTTCACAGAGACTGAATGGCCGTCTTGGACCGCCTGTCAAGCATGATTCATCATCGCCAATGAAGGACCAGAAGAGCGAAGAGTTGTTGAAAATTCGAGAAGAAACAAAGGTGAGTACGAATTTCCCATGTAACTTGCTCTTGTTCAATCCCGAATTTGTTATAAAAACTCGTATTTTCTTGTAGAAAACCATGGGTCTAGATGACGATTACATTAAAAAGTTGGAGGAACAAAAGCAGCTGAGAGAACAAATTCTTCGCAAGAAGGCAGAAGCTCGTAAGAAGCTTACAGGGGAAGGAAATGACAAAGCTGGAGAATCTGAAGTTTCCTCATCTACGTCCAGGCCATCGATTTACATAAACCCTAAAGCATTTAGAGGCGATCTTAGCGCGTTAAACCTCGCCAATGTAAATGTGATAAAAGGGTCTAGTAGTGGTGGTGGTGGTAATGTAAAAGGTCCTACTAGTGTTGGCAATTTTACCAAAAAAGTGGTTGCAACTGTTCCAAAAACCACAGCCACCTCAAGTGTAACTACTACCAAACCTCGGACGATATTGAAGATAATTAAGGACAAGCATGGAAATGTCATCTCCAGGAGTAAGGTATGGTGGTTTATACAGTCATTTCTTGATTTTGTAGAGATAGCTCTTTTTGTTATTGATGTTCTTCAATTCTTTGCTTCAAAAATATTCACGTATTTTCATTCTGTACGAGTGACAGTCAAGGTATTGTGTAAAACACATGAGATTCGACATGCATGTTATTTATTAGCGTCAAATTGGAGGTAAAAGATATTTTCAGCATAGCAATAACATCGCAAGCGAAGCCATTATTTCAACTCCCAGCAGATCATACAAGAAGCTCTTGGACTTCAAGGAGGAAAAGAACGTGACCACGACTTCATAGTTTATTCATAATACAAACTTGTATAGATTGAAAACGATCTATAGATAGATTCCTATTGATGCTTAAAGATTTATAGGTTTCTTACTGTTTTTCTCTGTTTTAACTTAAATTCTCAACTTGATCTAAGGTTGAAGATGTACAATCATTCTGAACTAATTTAATAACTGATGGCCAAATAATGATTAACACAGAATGCGCTTACGATGCATAAATATTGGGACATATTTCTATGTACTAGGTTGCCCATACTGTAAGATGTTTATAGTGAATTTGTAACCACTCCACAAATATCTTCCTAAGGCGAATCGAATCGAATATTAGTAATTATTATAGAACAACGAAGGTTGAATGAAACGGAAGGAATGCATGGTCGTGTATGTTTGAGTTGTGATGAATGGATGATTCAAAACTCGCGATGTTGAAATGTGATACACATTACACCCACCTGTCTGTGATAAGCAACTTAGCATTTATGTGATATTTCTGTGATGATTTTAATCTAATTTTGTTTACCATGTACGAATATTTATCTCAGGTCATAGTTGTGCCAAAACAGAAGAAAGATGGTCGTTCTGCTACAACAAACTAATCATTGAGAGGTTTTGGAAAGAACAGCTCTAACTGAGCATCTACCTTAAGCGGTGAAAAATACGAACTATTGAGTGTGAATCAGTGACTGAACAATGATAATGTATTGTGCTAACCGAGGAGACATTTATATCATTCTGTGTTACTCACCAATTAAGTAATATTTAAGTGTTCACATTATCACGTCATTCGCAACTTTTAATTTTGTTTTTTGTTTGTTTTCGAGTCAATGTAAAATTTAATAGTTTGTGTAGCAGCGTTCTATCAAGTCAGCGTATAGCTATATGACTTAAATGTTTATGACCATAGTGTTTTGACAAAGTAATGTTAGTTAAGAGATACTTGTTCGTATTTTACATGTCAGGGTAGCTAGATGCAGGTTCACAACAGTGTAAAGCAGTAATTATTTGAGGTTAAGTTTTGATGCTTTTAAATATGTCTTGAAAGCTATCTTGTTACGTAATTTTTTATATCGAGGTTAGCTATTTATGGGATGTAAGTGAAGATTAATTATTAGTAAACTTACGACGTTTTCCCCGTTTTATTATATCATTAGCTAGACAGATTAGGCAGATTAGTTAAGATTAATTAATTAAACACAACTACAGGAGAAAAGATAAGACATCTGTGGAAGATATCAAGATCCGAAGGAAACACCAAGTTTATCAAGAGCTTTATGGTAGGATGGAGCGATCGTTCATGGGAGCTTCGAGGATTTTAGCCAAGAAGAAAGATTACCGGAAAGTGAAAAATAAAACTATAAATCGCCATAAATTATGTTTATGCTAATTCTAGACGAATTGAATGTTTCAACGACAATTTCTCTCAAATATGTTCACGCAAAACTAATCACAATGAAGAGAAAATAATATTTGTTAAATACCGAGACCGATCTTGATTCGTATTTATTTGCATATAACAATTTATTTTTTAAGAAAGATTTTGTCTCTCCCAAATCACAGTTTGAGCAGGTGACATAGCTTTCACACTGAAAGTTCCTTTAAGCAATTTTCCATTCGACCTTGACAGGTCTGCCTCCATAGGTTGCACGTAAGCTTTGTCATCTCCAACATAACAGTATGGTAGACGAAGAACCCAATAGGAATTTGGAGTCAGCTCTATTCCCTCAGGATTTTCAGGATAGAAAGTCGGGCACGGCGAAGCTGCAGGTTGGACTCGAGGCTGAAGAATACAATTGACTGGGGCTTTAGGTGTAACAATGTGAATACGCATCATTTGAGCAATCATTGTTCTTCCGTCTCGACTTTCTCTGTTAAGAAAAAATTCGGTTCGTGATAATTTTTGTCATTTCACCCGGCCCAATTTAATAGTGCTTCTTGAACTCACTTGCAAGGACATTTGTAGTACAATGGCATATCTGACGCAGTGATTTTGGCACCTGCATCTCGTAGATTTCCCATGTTGTTCGCTTGGGCTGATACGACTTTGTCAAAATCATTGGCTATGAATCTGTGGCCACGATGACATTCGTATTCTAAACCAATGAATACTTTGACATTGAATTCATCTGATATCGGTTTCATTCGCCCGATAGTAGATAGCCGTTTTCCTCTTATAAATCGAGGTATAGGTTTTGATACTCCAGCTTCAGCTTTTACCATTACATCCCAGGGAAGCAGAAAGTTTGTTCCGTTCAAAAATCCGACTCGTGGATTTACGCCAGAAGAGTGATTGTATAAACTGAAGAAAAAACATTACAGTCAGAGGATCACTAGTCTCTAGTGAATGCTTGGCCTGTTGATAATAATGGGTTATTCATGACTAATAGTAACGAACCTTGAAGAACCAAGGCAAAGAAGAGACCAGGATGGGAAAAGAGGCAGAAGTCCTGGCGGAGCTTTAGAATGCGTCATTCCAGGAAGATATTCGCTCTTTGATTGGGAGTTGAGGGAGTTATCACTTATATGTGAAGCACTGCTTACTTCAAGGAGTCTCGATAAATTATTTTCGTCTGCACAAGACTCAGGAAATTCGATTTCTTCGTCCACTAATGCTTGTGAATGAGGAGCAACATCTGCTTGTTGGCTAGTTTCGGATGCATCATCTCCATCTTCTAAAATGTTTTCTTGTCTTAATTCAGTTTCCATTTCCTGAGACGGACTGTTGGAATGCACATCTATTGTAGGTACACCAATATCTGCTTTTTCTCCGTCGTTCCTCAACTTGTTTTGCAGGATTTGTATCATTTCTTGAAGGGAAAAGTTTTTGTTTTCCGTCACTGGAGTAAACACAGGAAACTCAATGCAATCGAGCCGATCGCAACAGTCTCGTGCAGCTCTTCTGTAAAAGTTGAAATTTGCTTCTCGAATTGTAAACGGTTCATCTCTTGTTGTTTGTCGCCGACCACAGTTGCAGTAAGACGTCAGTCGAATTCCAGTACAGTGATCCATTTCCTGTAGCTTCGAGTCACTAAATTAAAAATCAATAAATTATAGTGTTTCCATTTTGTTTAAATTTCCACATTAATTTGCGTATCGAAGCTTGGACAACGTAATAACAGAATAATACTAACAATTCAGGTAATGGAAGTGTTTCCAGAGATCCTTCTGGTGGTACTCTATGTATCGGATTCGTACAGGAATGAACAAACAGACTTTTCACTTCACATTGCTGCCGACCGCTTTTCCAGTACGACTCGCACTTATCGGCCAGCTTTTTTAGCCAAGGCACAACACCAGGTCCATGTGATATGCTAAGATATGCGTTGATTGCATACTTGAGCTAAAAAACAAGGAGTTTTAGTTTAAAAATTAAGTACACATAAAGAGAATTATCCATAGCATAACTTGTTTTACCCGAATTTGGTGCATTTGTTCAGGATAATATTCTGGTAACCCGCGTTGGTAAATCTGGTAGATTTTGGGAAAGGCACTGGCACATTGGTTTTCAAGATAAACTGAGTCAACATCAAGATAACGTTGCAACTCATGTAGCCCCTGAAAATACCAATTATTTTTTAAAAATAACTTACAGTTTTCAAGAGTCGTATTTTCTAATGAACCATAACTATACCTTGCCAATCGTTGGATCAGAGTCATGCCTGCCTAGCAGAATCTCACTTAGAGCCGAAAAGGCTGCCGTCCACTGATCAAATGTTGGGAGTACAAAAAAGTGTCGAAATTCTGCTACTTTTCTGCTGTCATCATCAAACCCTTTGGTATGAGCAAGTAGCGTATGGGTAAGAATAAATTGTCTGAATTTAGCTAGCATTTCAGAATACGTAGTAACATCCACCTCTGAACGACACAAGTGTCTTACACTTGACCCCGAAACTGATCGATGTGCAGGCTTAGGCTTATAAAATTGGTTCTTCACATTCATACAAGTCTCAAGAACAATTTCTTCAAATAATGCACTCTGAGGTTCATCTTGACACGGTGCATTCTGAGCTGACTTGTCGTAAAAGAAAACGTACTCATCGCTCACAGGAATTGCAAACAAAGAATTTGCACTAAAATGAATAGATAAAGCTTTAAATAGGATTCTACATGAGATCTTAATCAATAATCTTCGACAGCTTACCTGATGTTGGTAACTATCCTACACTTTCTGAGGATATTG
This sequence comes from Isotomurus palustris, assembly GCA_034696625.1. Classification (NCBI taxonomy): domain Eukaryota; kingdom Metazoa; phylum Arthropoda; class Collembola; order Entomobryomorpha; family Isotomidae; genus Isotomurus; species Isotomurus palustris. Next base: position 25,940 of record JAQGAD010000326.1, on the reverse strand, counting down.
TAAATCTCATCTTCCAAGGTATTCTTCTGTGCCTTCATCGGTGGTTTCAAAACAGTCTGCGGAGTTTTCACTTGTACTCCTTGTTCAGTTTCATAGAGGCAGAGAAGTCTTGGAGAACAAAGTCGACCATGATTTATCCAATCTTTCGGCAAGTTCCCAATTTCTTCCAATTTTTTTACTACAGCTGGTTTTACCTCAAGTCGAACAGCGTCCAGCACACGAAATAAATGTAAGTAACTAGTATCAAATGAGCTTCCAACATCTGATATAATCATAATGTGCGACAAAGAGAACATTAACAGAAGGTACTTGCAGTAGTTACTCTTGATACTAGCCCAGGCAGGTACAAATCCCTATTTACACAGTGAATTTATACATAGACAGTGAATTTATATATTATAGTTTGGCTACCGAATTACATAACTTTTTTAACTTCTATCGTACCGTTTCTTGTAAACTCTTCAATAACTCTTCGTTAGCATTCACAAACAGCTTTGGATCATACGCTCCTTCCAGGTGTAAAAACAATACTCCTTCACTTGCAGAGTAAAAACCATCCAAATATACCTGAACACCATCAAAATAATATAATCCAGTCAGTCATTAGAAAGCTTTATAAATCCTTAACTCGTTTCACCGTACCAGTTCATCTTTCCTCGAAGCAATTTCCTCATTTCCTGTACACTCGTCGTCGGCACTGTACCCCCCATAACTCGTTCTTTCTCCAGCGCTACTTCCACTGTAGCCATCAGCAGGAGGTGTACGTTTCGCTCCTCCGTTTCTTGTGTCACCAGATTTCTCCACCGAGTCATTCAGCGAAATACCACCAAAAGAGACTTCCAAATTCTCGTCTGTCACATCTTTTCCAGTTTCCACTCCAGCCTCTCTAACGCAAACATTCCCTTCTGCAGCATTGCTGCTTGTAGTCGTGTTGGCAGCGTCTTCATCAGTTACAGAATGCGGCAGAGGGGGGTCTTCCGACTCTGTGGTCGTAGGGGAAGAGACATTGTTCCTCAATCTCTTGGAATACAACAAGTCCCGGACAATATTCAAGTTATTCTCAGGCTGGAAGAGACTGACAGATCCAAACGAGTCGATGGCCAGTCGGAAGGCCCTCTTAAATCCGGAACGACCTGTGAGGTGACTAGAACCGAAGACAGAGACGACGACGATGTGGTTATCGCTGTGAGAAGAATGAGGGAGGAGGACATTTCCCCTCAGAACTTCGAATGCCTCAGGAGGCCGAAATGTCAACATCTGAGAAAGATCGAAGACACAGAAGACGGCCGGTCAACCTGATCGGCGACCACCGTTACACTACACCACGTTACACCCACCACCCCCTTCTCGCCTACTTATATTCAAAACTTTCGAACACAGCTCGAATAAACTGTCAAACTCTCCTAAGTTGATTAGCTTCTTTTAGCAGATGGAGATGAAGACACTGACACCACATTGAAATAGCAAACGAGCACCAGAACAACACAAAAGTGTGTTGTGTGTTGTGTTGAGTGAGAGAAATGAAAGTCGCGGCTCACGGGGAACTTGCGATGCTACAAACAAACGAAGAAAGTCCACACAACTTTCTTTTTCAAATTTCACGTTGTTTTCCTATAATTCCAGAATTTAATCTTCAGAAATTATTTGCATTTAAAAGTGCAGCAAAAGGCTAATTACACAGCAGGAGAAGTCTTACTAGATGATTAGTTTTATGCTGCAGCGAAGAAATCATTATGAATTGCAATATTAGAAATTTTGCTTATGACACGCATATTTTTTCAGTTGAAATTTTATTCTCACAATCACTTTCATCTTTTATCTGTCGTTTGCATATTTTACGGTGACAATTCAGGCCTCAATAAGACAAAACTTAATATTAATTAGTTTATACAAACAAACAGTTCGGTTCCACTTTCCATATGAGCACTTCTGAGAGTCTGTTAGCTCTTACGTTCTATATCTATTATGCTAAAATGTCTCATTGTGCATTTAACTCGCTAATTAATGCTAAAGTTGATCTGATCATTTACTCCAAAATAATTATTCCATATTCCATGCGAGATACGACCGAATGATTATTCTGCTGCTGGTTTCTCTCGTCTTCTTTGGGATACATGATTCCGACTTATTACCCAACTAAATTATTATTATTCGTAATAAATCTTACGGCCTGCCTGGACTTCCTTAGCGTAAAAAATACTTTCTTATTGAGGTTAATTACTCACCACAACAATTCAGACACAATCAAACGACTCATCAGTCTATGTATTTGTTGGAAGAAAAGCAACAAAATAGCGTTTACTTTGCATTATTTTTAAACTATACACCTCACAACCATACATTCTTTACAAAAGCCCTACTTGCTACTTGACTATGACATCATTTTTATTAATATGACACAATTCTCATGTTCTTTAACCATTTGATGTATGTTACTTATGCATGACACTTCAAGCCATTGAATGTCTCTTTGCTATGAGCATCGATCATTAATATCTTCTCCTTGTGCACATGATTGCCTTACTTGTGACCTTAAACAATTATTATTGGTAATACTAGTCAAGTAAAATAGTTACGTCTTTCTAAGGTTAAAATATATAAGAGATCACAAGGCAGATTACATTTTGAAATGTTATGTAAATTATAGAATAAATCAGTTATAATAAAATCTAGTCTGGATATTCAAGTTACTCGCGTGCCTACTTACTAGTCCTCAAACTTGTTTCGCTTATTTCAAGTATGAGCATTCAAAGAGTATTCGCTGAGCTACCTAGTAGTTATGTACGTAGGTATACATTACAATTTATTAATTTACACGTAACTCATAATTATGCTAATTGACTTGACTGATATGAACGAATGAAGGGACTTTGCAACATTAGCCTGCTTTATTCCGTAAGCCTTGCATATCGTATCGCGAATTTTTAATTTATATTGTGTACTAATATTACACAGAGGTATGGATTGTAACAGGCTCAACATCTCCGGTGGACTTGACCCTTCGAGATTTTTTGGTTTCATCGTCTTCTTGAGACTCTTTGGTGTTGCTGGCAGTACTATTGCTATTTGTGCTGTCTCTGCTTTCACTTCCACTTTCTCTTTCGCTAGTGTCATCCTTCCCCGTGGGAGTTGTGGTTATCGTCATCACTGAATGTGGCCTTTGACTTACCCCTCCTGATGTTGAGGGCTGGCTGTATATCGCAGACGAATTCTTCTGTAAATCGAAGTGCAAAGTGTGGCCTGGTAGTGTTTCGCGAATGAATTTTGCAGGAAGAGGTGGGACTGGAGGAGTGAAGAAGTTTGTGGTGTGATTAGTGGATGAGACCACAGAAGCCTCTCTTTCCTCAGACTTTCTTTTCTCATCTTCTCGCCTAGTCAGAAGATCTTGTTTTATCTTAAGGCCTAATGCACGACTCAGTGATCCCTGCAAAATACACACATACAAACTTTAGTAGCACTCAGGATAAATGCTTTTGTGGCACAGGAGACAGGAGTGTTGAGGGAAGGGGAGGTGACAGTAGATCGTAAATACACACACGAAGCTTCTTTAGAAAATGGTGGTAGTAAGTAGTAACTGGTGTGTTAAAAGATTAGATAGAGAAATCCTCACCTGTGAGCTTCTCCAGGTAGAGAACTATGTAGCGAGAAATAGAAAATGTTTATTAGTACTTGTGAACGTAGGAAACTTTAGATTAGATGATAGCATTAAAGAGAGAGAGAGATAGAGTGAGTGTAGCGTGAGAGGATTCATTGTTTAGGCATGAATAAGATCACAAGACAATATCGATGCTAGGACTTGTCACCAAAGCATAAAGGATTTATTACTAGTTAGTATAGTTTTAGTATAGGCCCACCTTTTGGGCAAAGAGATGACTGTAACTCTGCCATGATTCCGGACATGGACAGAAACACCGAATTAATCACACGAGAGAAGAGGAAAAACAAAAGAGAAAACATTGTCAGTGCGATATTACGAGACATCACTAATCTTTCCTTTACGAGTAGAGGTACTTAATTGAATCATCAATTATGCAATAGACTGTTCAAGGGAGCATTATATTAGCCTGTCTTACTCGAAGACTGGTCCTTCGTCTGTTGTCTTCGGTACTGCGACGAAACGCCTCCGATGATAACGCTGCATTTCTTCCTAATGAATCTGAACGCTGCTTCTCTAGCAGAGGAACTCGAGACTTTGTCATCCTGTATTGCTGTGTTATCTTCGCTCTACAAAATGCATAATGGAACGATAGAAGAGAAGAAAATTAACTCATTTATGCTCAACTAACTTCGCGATTCACTTCATTATTCACAACCGTACCTTGCAGGAGCCAACATTGCTTCAAGTTCCGCGCAAAGATGCCTTCGGATAATTTGTTTAGTCGGTGGAATTCCCATTGCTAACAACAAGTTTAGAGAGTGAAAGTAAAAGATATGTGCCAATTACCAACTCAAGTCTACTACTGCTAAACTCATCTAATCTATTTCTGACTTCGCGACTACTGACCTGTTGCAAGAGTATCGCCACTGAACGAAGGTTCCAAAACGCATATTGCCCCGTGAACTCCACTCCCTGCAAGCAAAAGAACAAACTAAAGTTTCTCCATCTCAAGACAAAGTGTGATTTCTTTTATCGCACCTTTGAGATTCTCAGAGTATTCTCCGAGATCTATAGATCTGGCCCACTGGACAAAATGCTGGTTTGTCCATACGATAGGATCGTTATCAGGATGTCGTCGTCTCTCGGCGAGTGACTGTGAAAGCAGATAAATGAACCCGTTAGGAGAAAGTTGGACACAGATCCTAATAAACGAGTGCAATTCGTTACGATTATACCTGACGGTCATATCCTACAATTCGAAGTAAATGAACACCGTGGGCAATAGAGGCCATATGGAACTTCTTCGTGACCCCAAGATACTTTTCAAGGTCCTTCTTGCTCATGTGGTCCAGGAGTCTGGCGTCCACTAAGCATCCAGCAAAGGTCTCGGCGTACTACGAGGTTAAAGGTAGAATCACACATACGAAGAAAGGGAAAAGAGAATAATAAATACGTAGGAGAATCGAGACTCACTTGAGGTAGTCCAATGTCAGGTAGCCACTCCGAACTGACCCAGACATGCGAGAGTTCTGCAATGCATGGGAAACGAACCAAAGCAGGATTCCGATGTTCCTCAATGGCAAGTCTTAATTTCTTGCGATGTAGTGGGTGTTGGATTCCAAGTTCCGATTCTAATTCAGAGTCCGACAGCTCCAGTAGTACCTTTCCACTTTTGATATTGTCTGCACATCTTGAACCGTACTGAGGCATTCCAAGGCTAACTTCTATCCATGCCTGAACCATGCTTGCTCTCCACAGTTCCATTGGGAGCGTCGCAGCCTCTTCGAGAGCTCGCAGTTTATCTGCATAGCTTTCCTGTTCTGCCAAGGGGGACTGGGGACCTGAACTTTGGGGAGACCAACTGGTTCTCTGATTAGCTGCCATTCCGTCGAATAACGTGGAGTCTAACGTCCGTCGATGCTTATTTCGTGCAAATACTCGAGAAATACTGCCCCATGCACCTTTTGCTCCTGTAGACGCTCGACCAGCCAAATCAGCGCCACTGCGTCTACTGCTTTTCCTTCGAGCTTCAGCGGCTTCTGCAGCAAGCAGTTGTTCTGCCGACCTAAAAAGAAGCAGTACAACATTATATTGCATCTCATCTCCAAAATAGTCACGAACAACATTTAACTAACACATAATTTAACGTAAATTACCTCGAAAGAGCGTTTGTATTCATTGTGCGGTTGAGAGAGGAGAAATTAAGAGGACCAGGACTGTCCCTTGAAGTGAACAGTTGTGGAAGCGTTGCGGTTGAGATTACAGACATCGAATCTCCATCTCCAGACCCATCCCCACATAAATCGAGACTGATTGCTACAAGAACCCCGGAAACTTCCGTTATGATGCAAATCTTGATACATAAATTGCGATATGGTTTCACATATTTATCGAACCCTCATTTGCAGAATCAGATAGATTTCCTGCAGCTGCTCCAGCTCCAGAGTCTCTATCAGAGCTCAATCTAACTCCAGAGTCTGCCGAGCTCCCTCGATCTCCCACCGTCGCATATGTTGCCGTTAAGGAGGAAACCAAGGAGTAATGAGAGTTGGCAGTGGTACTGCTTGCCCTATCAGGCTCCGAATACAGTCCGTATTGAGATAACTGCCGTTTGGCCTGAAACAATTTATTCAGACCATTACATCACTACAACACATTTACATGAATGATTAAATGACTCTCGATTCCCCAAACTATAATCGAGAGAGTCCCAACCACACAGCAATGACGGCAAATAATATACTTAAATATACCTCAAGTAGTTCTTGCTGCATTTGCTGTACTTGAGCTTCACGGACATTCAGTTGAGCAGCGATGGCAAGGCCCCTTTCCGCTTCATCTCTCGCGTGTCTCAGGATATTCCATCTTTCCCTCTCGGCCTCGTCTCTTTCCACTGCGAGACGTTGTAAAGAGGCGTCACTTTCCTTCATACGCTGGAAACCCATTAAGGAGAGTAGTGTTGCATGATATTTGCATTTAGTGGAATGGTCTCATCATCGCCATCCCCATTTCAATAAAGAACTCACTTGCTCATAATTGCGGATGAAATCCCTCAGCTCCTTTTCCTTATCTTCTAATGTGGAATAAAGTTGCTTCATTTGGTTTAGCAGCTCAAATTTTTCTGCTTTCAGCCGCTTTCGATCTCCTTTTAAAGCTGGCGAAACGAACAAAAATTAGGCCAAGTAGTGGGCGAGCCTTGCATGCATAATAATGATATTTTCAGACTTGTATATTGTTCCTCATACCTAACAAAGCTTCCTTCGCATGCTGTAGTTCCGTCTGAGGATCTCCGTTCGAACAATCTTTGACTTTTCTTAATTCTTTGAGTTCTTTTTGGAGCTTTTGGTTCTGCGTAAGTAGTTTACTACACTGGTCACGTACTTCTTGCAAAGACATGTTCTCCAAGTCTAATGATTCTACTCCAGAGTCTTCAACATCTGTGAGAGAGTTAAGGAACGATTGTGACAAAAGGCATTTCACATTCAATTCACTTCATCTAAACGTGTTCGCAGTTCCTCCGGCTGAGTAAACAATTACAAATTAGGGATACCTTGGCTGTTGTGATGTCCGTTGCTGGAAGATACCCCGTTGACCTGGGCCCCTTTCTCTCCCTCATGAATTGTACTGTTTAAGCTGGTCGTATTGAAGTTCATTGCTGCAGTTGTGGATGATTCGTGATTTGGTGTGGAAGGTGTAGACGAGGGTGAACTTAGTTGAGATATCCGCTTATTCGTGTCATTTAATTCCGCTCGAAGTAATGCCATTTCGCTATGAGCAATTTGCAAATCTCCATCTAAACGGCCTGCCAGTGATTTGTTTTCTTCAACCATCTTCCGAAACTTTCCCTGCACATAGCAAAAGAGTCTGTTCATGCATACTCTGAATTGACACACGACATAGCGTGCTAAAAGCGTTTCCCTTCGCGTGTATTATAACGAATTTGGGTGAAAAGTACGAGAATACAAAAATACTAACTGAGGAGTAGGAGTTTTTTTCGATGAGGGAGAATAAAAAAACTACCTGAGCATCCAGAAGAAGTCCTCTCATGAGTTCCAAAGAAACCTTAACTGCATCTTGACATCGCGCATCGACCTCCTTATCAAGTGGTTGAATATATTCTGATGTGTTTGGTGAGAAAGCAAACGCTAGAATTTGTTCATTCAAGGCATCTAAAGACTGGATAGCTGTATACAAAAAACAAACATTCGTCGTTATTGGTACTAAACGTTATAGATTATAGTAAGGTTCTAATTTGAAAACTCGTATGTTCTGTAGGTAAATAGCACAAATGGATGCACGTGGGATTTGATACATTTTTTTTTTGACTTTTTTTCTTATTGGAATCTCTAGTTTTTTCTGGCCTAAATCGCATTTGAGATATCAAACCCAAATGCGTTCCTTTACACTTGACTCGAATTCCAGTTTTACAACGCACGAAATGACAGTTGGTTGGGTTTTAATATCTTATGCAAACCCTCACTTGGCACACCAAGGTTGCTAATTCAATTATTGAATCCGAATCAGAAATGAAGGTCGCAAGAAGTCACACGAATATCTCAAACTTAGACACTTGCTTTTAGTGTAATCTACAATATACATGTAAGTTCGGAAGTTGGAAGCTCAAACCTCAATTACGAGATTGAGCAGTCACTCCTAAATCTAATAAATTAACTGTAAGTTTACACTCGCTGCCAAACACCTTTTAAGTCAACGAGGCTTAATTTCTTACCTTTTTCGAAATGAATATTCTGTTTCGCAAAAGCTCGGGTGAAAGCAGTAACAATTTTGCACTGAGTTGCACTAGGCTGAGATTTTGATGGAAGCCTTAAAACACAAGATGCAGTAGACGAATCTTCCTCCGAATCTGACACAACCGGAGGATGGGTGTCTTGACCATTACTTTTATTACACGAGCTTATGCCATTACTACCAACATTTCCACTATCATTAAGTGTCTCACATTCACTACGATTTTCCGTGTTCACCATTTTGACAATGTCATAATAATCATGCACAAGTTCCTAAACACAATAGCCGCACGACTCACCAAGCCTGAATCTGAGAATGAACTGACAGCTCAACAACGAGACATCGGTGTCACTCGACTAACAATAAAACTTGAATTGTCTGTCTATTCAAATTGGGAGGATGCCTAGGGAGCGAATTGCTGGCGAAGACAAAGATCAAATCTTCCATAAATACGAATAAATCTGTGGAATGCTGAGGGAGAAGAGTGTAGGAGTGGAGTAATCAGAATCTTGGCCTTTAGCTCGGCTAAGAAGTTACCTACTAAACGAGCCAAATTCTCACACTGCCGTTATTCTACACACCCCACTGGCACAACTACCACTACCACCATGTAGAACAACTTTTACTCTCCCGAATAAAATGGCTAATATTGATGATGAGTGGAGGAGTAGTGTCGCAGGTAGGAAATGTAACAAATACCAACGAACGGTACAATTCCCCCAAAAGCACCATTCAATGGTTTTATTCAACCAAGTGAAGACCAACAAGTTCAATGTTTCGGTTGAATGGGGAAAGCTATAATAATAATTTGGAGTAGGAAACCCAGAACTTGATTTTTATGGTTGCTTGTTGTAGAACATAATTTGCTCGAATGATATCTCTCCTCTGACTGATCTCTAAAATTTTCCCCGAATAAAAAGATGTTCTGTGGGTCCACACCTGACTCATTCATATCATAAATGACACTAATATACTTGTGAGTATGGACTGCCGCTCTGTTCTGCTGTTGCTAAACTGCTGCTGCTGCAATGCTTCTCATCGTAACATTGAACAAACTAATAATGCGGCCAAGTCAGACAGCTCAACCCGAAGGAACGGATATGAAAGTCATATTAGAAAAAGAAGGAACTCATTCAGCACATTCACATATGAATACATAAAACATACTGGGTCACAACTAAGCGTGGTTGTACTTATCGGACGATGCACACTGAGGATACATGTGCATTTTATACACTTGAATACAGTTTGTTAGTCGACGACAAAATAGTTGTGGTATCGCCTTCTTCGCTCGTTCGTAAATATCTCTGCCAATTTGGGTTCATGCCATTGATCAAGGATAAAAGTTTGCCGATCCTCCTTAGCAGTCTCCTTTATCCTTCTTCAATCTACTTGAGAGCATCTCTTCATGCATAATAAATATTCATGAGGTTTTCAAAAAAGTATCTCTTCTTGAGTTTCTTCTCCCGAATACTGTGTAACGTGAGTGTATCTGTATGCTTCAGGAAGAGATGGATAAAAAAACTTTCGAGCGATTTTAAAATCCTCCACGAATAAGTTTAGAGAACGAGCGAAACACTTTAAACAAGGGAGAGCCTATAAGACCAACTCACTTCTTTTAAACTTACTTCATTCCACATTCGACATTTTTTCTCTTTTCCGTATATTTTTCCGTTTCCTATTACACTTGTCGTTCTCTTAGCATTTTCAATAAACCGGGTGTTTACCCAGTTTACGTTATTGCTTTCCAAAAGGTTTCCTTCACTCTCGCATGCAGCATTTGGTGGAACGGAAACCATTTAATACTTTAACATTCTCCGTGTAATCGATTGGGATCCATCGAATAAATCTTTCCCAATTTTAAACCGTCTTCATAAAACACTTCGCACACACCAAAAACGGAGCAAACACTGTGGTAGAGGAATTAGATTGCTATTTATTTAGCTATGAGATAGATGCACGTACAGATGTAACATACACAGCTCTATTTTTTCATACATGTTTTACAACCATTTATACTCATTGCAGAAGGCTCATGAAACTGTCACGAACGTCAATAATAACATAAAATGTATATGGAAAGAGTCTTCCCATTTGGATCCAATTGGACTTAAGTAAAACAAACACACACTTGGCTACTTCGCTGCATTACCGTTCACTCACTCGCCACACAATAATCCTTACGTAAGAGAAATACAACTTACAACAGGCTTCCCTACTTTTATGTAATACGGAAAATATCATTCGCAAAGTTGAACGACTGATCCACGCGAAAACTTAATTTTGTGTGTGCAACAGCAATTGACAGATGGAAAATTGTGAATATAATTCATTTCTTTAAACAGAAATGTCTCATCCTGTCTGATGTATTGTTTGTACAACGAGGATTTCGGTTGGGAACCTGAAGCCACCTAATAAGATAACATGGAGCATAATTTTTTGGCTCGTACAAAAAGGACCATCTGCTTACTACGAGAGAGTCAAGTAGGTTCATCTGTGTAGCATACGGGCGACTCCTTATTATAAACCTCTCCACTACTACTTCGTCGTCTACTACTGCTTACTACGCTACCTTTCCCTTTTCTTCCTTTAGGCCATTTCTTCCCTTCCTTAAGCTGCGACCTATTCATATCTTTCTATTATGAGAACTAGTTACTTTTAAAAATTTTACATACAGCGAACACAAACACACTTATAGATTTACCTCACCCTATTACCTACTTCTATAGCATTGTTGATAGACATGTATCTTCTTCCTTCCTGCATTGTCTACTATTTTAGATTCATCCTTAGTCCCACTTTTAAAACACCAGCAGGTAGGCTAAGGCACTGTATAGGAAACACAAGAAGCAGAGGCTCTCCCATATAACCTCTTGGCTCGTTGTAAGACGAATCTTTCTAGAGATCTCAGCTTGAGACAAAATCTCTATTGAAGTGGAACATTGCACGACCATCTTTTCCTTCTCTGTAGAAAAGTATGAGGTGGCTAACAGACGGAAGCTGTAATCTCCAACTCCCGTTGAACATTTTTAATTAATTGGCGCAGAGAAGGAATGTACTTAAAAGTTGTTGTAACTGTAAGTACAGAAGTCTTCTGTAGAGCTACTACACAGATGCAGATGCTGGTGAAAGGAAAAGGAACTAAATTGTTAAACTTTGATTTGAAATTTTCTATTCATTCTTACTCAGCAATCACCTCATTCAGAATAACAGTCGACAACCTTTCAAATATTAATGTGCTGTACTCTTTAGTTCAGCTATGTGAATAAAATAATACACAAGGGAAAAGGATGTTTGTACAGTTCCAAGGATTTCAAAAGTAAAATCTCGTTACGTGGAGTACGTGAAATCTCAGCTTCTAATGCAACCCGTTTTACCAACCCGCACGTTTGTACAAAAGGCTTTTGAAAATCGAAATGCAGTTTTTCTCACGCACCACGGTCGGTAGTTTTCATTTCACATAGTCAATACTTTTATTTTAATTCATATTCATGTGGGAGATTTTCTCGCTGCATAACATTAGTATGGAAATTCACGAAGTCTTGAAGTCTCCAGATTACAGAGTGGAGCCCAAGGGTAACTAATCAGCTATGCACACATATAGCAGATTACTACCAGTAAAGCAAACATTCCCTGAATGAATCATGTTTCCTATTTAACTACACAAGCACTCATTCTCTGCGCCTGTTAAGTTTACGACCATAACTTAAGACAGTTTATTAAGAGTTACTGCCCTGCTGACTGCTGCATTTCATCTCCACATCAATCTACAAATTAACACAGCAGCTGCATTCTACGTTAACCTACAAACAAACAGAGACTAGAAGCATCTAATCTATGAGGGTTATCAAAACATCAAATATTTATTTGGAACTGGACCGTGTTTTCACGGAATAATATTTAGCTCTATAAGACACATGTATGCACACAACATGACATGCGACAACTGTGAGGAACATTTGGACAGACACAGAGGGCTGTCTAAAGAGAAACTAACAGTCAATCTGTTTTTATGTCAGATATCATTGTTTCACAATCACAACCTTGACACCATGTTAAGGTTGAATTTGTTCGGATGTGAGTGTTTCATGTGTGAAACAAGTCTGAGTGAAAGTGCTTCTCCTTGTTCCGCATGTGTAGTAGCGCAGGAGGATAAATGCGTGTGAATTAGATCGTAACAAGAAGTAAATTGGCACCAGTCGGTGCTTCCACATTAATTTACAATACATTACGAGATCAGGAAAAGTACGGAGAAGGAAAAGACCTAAATAAGTAATGCTGTGCACATTCTGTACACCCTCTCGTCTGAGAAGAACGTGGAATGGGTCCTTGGGTTAATTCTGCTTGGATTCTCATACTTCAAACTGATTTACTTTTACCACTCACCCGTAATGTTCCTCAGACTTTACTTGTGTAGGATTTTTCAGTAGAAGAAAGCAAAGAGGAGGAAAGCTCTCGCTCTTCAACGAGGTAGCACCACAAGGACAAAGCACATACAGGGAAAAATGAAGATAAAATATTCGACTTCTCTCTCCGTGAATTGGATGGGATGAGAGGGAGTGCAAAGGAGCATTTACAAACGCATTCACAGAAGGATGTACGAAGGATATCAAGTTGGTTACCAAATCAGTTTTTTGAGATACGAACTCAGACATTCTGTCTTTCTGTGAGCTTCCATCTCCATCATTCAATGCACTTTTACACTCCTCGTGTGTGTGTGTGGCTGGAAGAGGATGAATGTAGCTGAGCCAGAGAACAATGTTCGGATATATAAATACTACACACATACACACACAATTCTCCTTCCGTATTCGTCGTCCTTACATAAGAACAACGGGAAGGGTGAGTTGATATTTATAGTCATTTTACTCCCGAGCCTGAGGAATATAATAATGGGGAGGGAATGAAAATCGATAAAAATTGCTATCAAGGATCAGCAGGGCAGTTTCTCTTCAGTTATATTGAGCCGTGTAGCCTGTAGTTGTGTGTTCACTCCTCTGGAACCTTGACGTCTTTCCTACACACTCACGAACGAGTAGCGAGTCTCACCCTGTGAACAAACACTTCTCTGTCTCTTATATAAGTGCATACATAACACTGAACTGACAGTGGTGAATGAGAGAAAGGGTGTTTGTCTCTCAAACTCACAGACAACTACGACGCGAACAATCTTTCCTTACTCGAGGAAAACACTTTCAATTCGATGAAAGTGATTCAAAACGATGCAAGGTTTTTGTCAAACTGTCCAAGTCTATTGAATAATAACTTTCCACACACCAATAGCATTAAATTGGATGTCCTGCGTACACATTGAGACTTTGAGAGAGAAAGAGTCTATTCGATACACTTTCTATACTACTTTGCACTTTCTACACTTCCTACATTTATTATAGTGAAGCCCACCATAAATTCCTTCCACAGTAATAGAAGTAACACAACCCCTTCAGAGAGCAACTTCCGCCTGGAAATGAAACCGAAACTTTTTATTCACAAAATGCTTTTATGTCCGCGATAGGTAGTCTCTTCGCTCCTTGTGTTCCATGTTTGTGAGCTTTGCTACCTCTTTAAGTTTCCAACTTTGTAGTTCCTGTCACCATTATCTTCATCATCATACGGTGATGGGAATAATACAACTTCATTACAATATTTGACATGTCATCCATCATACATACATATATATGCATGTATAATATACCTTTAGAACTCATCCGGTGGAATGAAACCTGAGGTATAACAGTTTTATGTTATGGGTTGGTTCGGTTTTCTGATGCTCTTTCACCTTCTAGGCAAATAATTAGTCTTACAGAAAATTCCTGGAAGCCTCGTGTGCTCACGCAGTAGTAGACATGCCGTTAGCAAGCAGTTCAAATTTAGAATGCATACAGGATACGTGATTAAGCTGAGAGATAGAGAGAAAGAGAGAAGGTTGTGGAGGTGGAAGCTTTCTCCATAGACGCTAATTGTTATTGACGAGGAGAGGGTGAAATTTTCCCGTCAGTAAAAATGAAATGGGTTCTTCTAAGTTTATCTGAATTCGTTAATAATCACTTTCCACAATGATTTCCATATTAAGTCTGACTGTGAAAGTGAAGATTTAAGTGTGGCTGAGTCGGATGAGAAGAATTAACGGGATGAATTGGATAAGTGAAATGGGGAAGATGATGAAGAGGAGGCGGAGGAGACGGAGGAATAATTAAAAGACGAAGAATAGTAAGAGATGGTTGTGGTTGCTGAGAAGAGAGCAAGTACAACACGGTGTCATAACGGAGTCCAATTAGACTATAGTGGTGAGTCATCCACCACACGCGACGGGAATCCTCCGAGCATATCGACCCATCATCATCATACACACTACCATACCTCGAGATGAGACCATGAGACTGCTAGTTTTCGGTTAATTCAACAGAAAATCCGGAGAAAACTCCCCTTTCCACAGGGGAATCACACTCGAGAACCCAAAAGAGACGAGGATTACTTATGAGAACATTTCTTCCTCGGCACCTTTACCCTCAACTTGCGAGTAAACCCAAAGGGCGATTTCACTCGGAACTTTTCTTTCACAAGGAATTCTATTCTTGAGATGGATAATCGCAAAACTTTCCCTTTGCCTAGCCGAAATGCAGAGAGAATAACAAAGACATTATGCAAATCCTCTACATTTTTCATCTCGGCACTTGTCGTAATTTCGAGTTGTCCTAAAGAACCACAACTTTGTAGCAGACACTCAATATTTTTTTAGCAAAGTGTACAACAAACACACTTCGGATTCAAAGCAGAAAGAACCACTAGAATTATACTGAACTTAAGTTGAAGTTGTTTGTGAGCAACGCGTATAATTAAAGGCTTTCATTTCTGTAGATTGTAAATGTGTTTCTCTGGCTCTTGCCTAAAGTTGTCCGACATTGAGACAGAACTTTATAGTTTGTGCTTGTAAGGTTGTAGAATTTTACTTTTATTAGGGGGAATTGTTTGAGTTGTTTTCATTTAGTTCCTACCACGAAAATTTGCAAATTCTCTACTGTCTTAAGTTGTAAATGTCTGCAAAATATTTCGAATACTATTTAACTGTTAGAATTCCATTGAATTTTGAATGTAAAATGAAGTAGGCATAACTCAGTTTTTTGTTTACCTCGCTTTATTTCAGGCTTACCTCATTAGCTCGTGTTTTCAGTCGAGTGATATATTATTTTGTCCTAAACGAGTCATTAATTTTCAATGAACTTTAGATTTAATCGATTTTTGCCAAGCCTTTGTATATTTTATATTTTGCTTATTCCAGTAAATCTTTTGTGATTCCTTTACTGTGTAGACCGACCGAGTTATTTAGTATTTTACTTCATGCGTTACATTTCACGCGATTGAATGTTCAATGTAACTTGTGTCACTTACAAATTGAATCGGCTTGTTGTGAGCTTGAGTTGGGATTCCTTTATATCACAGCACAGCACATTCAGAAATGTAGCTTCTGTATGTCTCCACAGATAATGAGGGATGGAGTGTAACAAGACATCCAACACTTGAGCTCACAATTAAATAGATTCAATTGAACGGAGAGAAGAAGAGAACCTCAACTCTGCTTTCAACAAAGTTATTCGAACTGTGTCCTGCCAGCTATTCTACAAAACTAGTGGGAGTTCAAGTATTTTGATGGGTCTAAATGAGCCTGCAGATTTGAAAGGATATGGAAGTGAATGTGACTAATGATTGGCTTAAGTCTTTAACTGCACTCAATATCTTATCATTATGAGACAGCATACTTTAGGAGAGGCTGTTAGAATGTTGAGAGTGCATTTTATCAATTTTTGTACTTCCTCTGTAGTTCCAGAGTGTCAAGTCGAGAAGTTCATGAACTGTAGCATGAAAGAGAATGTGTGTAATAATGAGTGTGATGAGTTTTATATGAACGTGTGACATTCGAACCTCCACATAAGCTTATACGCTAGGAGTGTTCTGAAAGAAATCGGGGATTCTTAAGAGACTGGTCACTTTACTCGCTGAGTATGAAACATTGCGATGGTCTTTCAGAGGATTGGTCTAATAAATTATTCCACAGCTATTTTATCACAAAATATGATCGTAGCCTCAGAAGGTGTGTGAGTGAAGATTCCAGCAACTGGTTCGGTCGAAGTAAGGAAATAAATGCTCGTGTATTGAAGTAAGTGATAATAATCTTGCGAGTATGAAACAATAATAATACTACTGCTTGTCCAATAATATAATGGCCAGCACAATTTCTACAAAAAATGTTATTTCACCAAGAAAGTTCGGGTTTAGGTGTATCCACTATCCATAATGGACTGATAAAACTTTATTCTATAGAAAATTAATATATGTCTTGTGCTGGCAGGTTTATAAGTAAATAATTCTTTACATCGATTACTGATAACTGTATCGTGATAATACAGAAGGGACTAAGGGACTCTATTTATAGAACTTTCTCGTGCAAGTTCTTCCATTTATTTGTGCATGGGTTAAGGCGTATCGAGATAAAGTTAAATCCGAGTGTGTCCTGTATGATCTTCTTTGAGCTTTTTGAGCCTTAGTCAACAACCAATATTAATAACTTACTAGAAAATCTCAGTGGCTACAGAAGACCAAGCCTGACATGGAATTACACTCTCGAACATGCCTCACGAAGACTTCATGGGCTCAGCTATCATCTGTCTATCTCTGAGCGCATTATGTCCTGCCGTCCTTCCTGCCGTAACAGCCGAATGGTGTAGTTTGAAAACCTCATTTGAAACTTCATTGTCATCAGGAAGAAAAATGATCTCTTGAAGGAAGTGAAGTAAATGCTAACCCGTAACCATAAAGTATTTCATATTCCAATTTCCACATTGATCAAGTACTATACCCAAGCTATACGAAATGAATTTAGTGTCACTTAGAATATATTCATGCTTACTAACAGTACTATAACTACGTGTATTGTAGTCGATTCTGAATAACCTGGTGTACAACGGAAGATTGTGCGACAAAACTTGGTAATTTTAATAAAAATCATAGTACAAATAAAACTTAATCAAATAAATTATTATACAGCAGAGTTACAAATTGAATACTGTGAATAATTACCGTTTATCTCAGGGAAACGGAAGATCTACTGCATTTAAATGATACTCCAGTCCATCCACCTTTGAAATCGAAATCCATTGTGACAATTCCACCAACCATGTTTAAAAATACACAAAAGTATTGGAACTATATTATGCACTATTCGAATTCACTCACTTGTTAACAACACACAGCACGTCTCACTTGAACTTCACACAAATATTATACGTCGTGCATGACACCAATCCACTTTAATACACTTTTTCATTCATATGTAAACCAGAATTTGATATAAAAATTGAAGGATTATATAATACAAATGAATAATTCATTAGTGTTTTAATATCTTATTCAGCTCTTTAACACGCTACTACACACCATTCACTTGTAAAATTTAGAAACACTTTGCACTGCGGTGTATTAGTCTTCACCACTTTCACTTCCTCCCTGGGATGTACAATCACATAAAGGTTAATGAAGTTGATTATGGGAATCTGAATGTCAACTTGGTGGATGTTTCTCCTCCAGAGTTCCTCTCTGACTCCGGTCTCCACGTACTTTACATTGACAACTGGAAGAAGTTGGGGGAAAGTGTAGAGAGTGTTTGATTAAACTAGTTTTCATCCGGAGCGTAGTATGCGAGTGCGCTATCAATATGGCTTGGCAAGGGGTTGTTTTCTCCGTCCTAAGCAATAATCGTCTGATATTTCTCTCTGCCTGCCTATTTCTCCTTCAGATCAACCTGCTAGACGTGGACTGGAGGGTCTCATCTCATCAGTGTGTGTGTGTGCAGCAGTGGCAAGTTGTCTGAAATATCTCGTCGAATGAGTTAACAGACCCTGTATAATGCACCCTTCTTCTTTCTCGGGTAAACTATGGAGCCTCTACAGAACTCCGGAGTAAGTCACACAACTTTTACTTACCCACCTCTTGCCTCGATCTACTCTTTGGTGAATGGCCATTTCGGGAGACTCGCTCCAATCCAGTATGGAAAGTACATATACGGAGTTACGGAGGAACTTGGACTTGGCCTGGAACACACGTCGGTCCCATCGGTGGAAAGTAGTTGTGGCGAACGCCTGCGTCTGACATTCTTCACTCACATTTCTCAACTTTGAAACTACAGCACAGTAAAAGCAGCATTCCTTTTCCTTTGAACTTTCCTTGTGGCGGATCTTGGTGATGATACTCCGTCAATCTACTTTCTGCGTTACAATCCGGCTACAGATGTATGTACATATTGTAATGTATAATAGGTACACCCAAGTATGCGTTGTAGTAGTTGTGTCGTAGAAATAAATGCGAGTCGTAAGTACGGCGAATAAGAATAATCTTAAGCGGAGAAAGCCTATGGGATGAAAAGTGCTGTGGTAATTCGGAAGGAAACTTAAACGTTAGTTTAACATTCTCATTCATGAAATTCATGAAGGAATTCAGGCTATTTTCTTCTTTTCTTGTCAGTGATTTTGAGTCCCCTGATTTATGGTTGTTCACGCCTGTAGAGATGGAATCATGATATTATAGCTTCTTCATACAATTCACCCTAATGGTCCGTCATTAAGGACTTTCACTCAAATTTGTTTTATAATAGTAGTATTGAAATTGACGAAAGACAGGTTATCATTAACCGTTATCCTAGAAAAATTGTTTGCCTTTAATAATATACTGACTAGCTAAAATTGATAGATTGATGACAGTACATAGTGAGATAAATAAATCTAGACGGTAGACATCCTTGCATAATATACTTAGGTTAAACACGAATAGGAAGAGAATGTAATAATCTGCTAGGTGAGCACATATATTCACACTGTATCATATTTTAATTAATGGCGTGATACAATGGTACCTATTTAATTTAATTTACGTAATACGTCATTCATTTTCTGACCAAGCATACATGCATGAACGAGTATAATGCATTTTGCATGCAGCCAAAAAAATCTAAATTGAATTCTATGTACTTTCTCTGGCTATCTTTGAGAACTGGATAAGCTTTAAGTGCTTTCTGTTGAGTAGAAGGGAAAGCAGAGAACTTACTTCGTTCAACTCACCAAAGGGAGAATAGCTGGCATCTCCCCTCCCGATGAATCTCCTGTGCTCACTGCAACTTACGTAGAAGATTGTGTCTCACTCCGTTCACATTTCTGTCTAGCCATTTAACTTCAACCCAGACAGTTCAAATTCTGAACAACTGAGATTGCAGGCATGCTTCATTACACCAACACTTTTTCCTTTAATATCTTTTGAAAGAGCGCACAGTTTTTGGTGCCTATGTGTCTACATTATTTATTTCCTCCTGAAAGCAAAACTTGCGCTAGATAAACCTAACCAGGTTTTTTCGAAATTAAATTACGAAACAAATAAGAAAACTCATCTGGGGCTGACACCACGTTCCTCATTCGTGATGAAAACTTTGTTGAAGTGTGTCTTGTAAAAAGAACGCCCATACGAATGAACAATAAAGCAATCAAAAGTAGGGAAAGACCAATCTAAATTGAGTTTTTAGCCGAGCAAGATGCGTGCAAGCCATTTCAGTCTTTGGCAATTTAAGTGACAGTCTTTCTTTGTAATAAATTAATTGTCTCTGGGCAAATGTAGGAGAGTTCATTCATACAAATGAAAAAAATATTCCAAAACTGTTTTCAGATTGAGAATAGATTTCACCCTTAATTTAAGGTGCACCGATGCAACAATAAGTCTGCCAGACTGTTCTCCTAAGAAAGAAAAATCATTCTCTGGTGCATACCTTTTTCTCCCTGACTCGCATGACAGACATTAATTGCATGTCTTCATAATTTTTATCCTCACCGGCTCATTAATACTACCTCATTCGTGGCGAGTTTCATGAATGATTTCAACTCACGAGATCACGGCGGCGACTATATCTTGCTGAGGCGAAGTCTTTCAAGTTTGAACAGTTCTATTAAATATACACGGATTCCAATTTCCCAATTTACTTGTAAGGTAATCATTTTGAACATATTCAGAGATTTGATAGACATATTTCTAGATTTGCCTCGACAGTGCCAGCGATCGATAAGGCAGTTCACAACTGGTGACCTTTCTTGTGTCCATGCTCCCTAATCTCTAACTCTCATATGGTAGATTTTATTCAATCATTATGCAGCCTGTCAATCGCCGTACAAATCAAAACAGCAACTTGAGGATTTAATTAAAGTAATTTTGTTATTCGTGGTTGGCGAAGATGCTAAGAGGAATCTAACTTCATGGGATGTGTGTAGTTTATTATCGTGTTTTCATGATGATGATAAGTCAGTTCAGCTTTGAAGGAAATATTGGAGGAATCGATATATGAATAGTAGCCTATTTTTCTTAATGAAAAATTACGAGTGATGGAGGATTCTAGCACACATCAAATCTTGTGTACGTACTAATTACAAAAAATTACCTGTTGGTAATTTATTGAGCATTGATTTACTCAGCAGCTAAGATTATCAAGGTGCTGCACTTTGGGAACACGAACGGTTATAGTCCGTCGCAAGTAAATGAGTAATTCGTCCAATACACAATCAAAAACAAGTTTTGCGTGTGAAAGATAAACTAGCTATTCCTGCATGAAGTATGATTTTGATTTTATCGTTCTACGCATAGGGACTCATTGAATCATTAAATCCAATTAGGTACAGAATTTGAGCAATAACAGACAGCAGGTAAGGAAGATTAAATCACTTGAGGAATTATACATACAGTTTCCATATTCCTGAAAAGGACATTATGAAATTAAGTGTGCACAGAAAAGGAACATACACTCCTTGAGCCATTTCCTTGAACATTTCTTGCTTGTAAAAGTTAATAAATTTTGTGGCATTTCTTTCCAATCAAGTAAGGAAAAGTAATTTGGAATGAGGATTCAATTTCTCGCCCAGTGACTTCTGGATAATGAGCACTTTATAGGTTTCTCAAAGTATTTCCTCTCCTTGCTAACCTTCTTATTTCTGTAGAAAAACCTCGTGAATGCTATAATAATGCTTTACTCTGTTTCAGAGAGAATTCTTGTCTACTCTCCATATAATATAATAAAAACGCGTGCATAAAAATGTATAAAAGTCATGCATACTTTGTAGGCAAGTTGTAGTCACCGTGAAGGAATTAGATCACTCCGGACCATCAACTATCCTGACTACATACATGAGGAAATGCTTTGTCGCTTCTTCAAGGAATTATCCGTGCGTGGTCTTCGTCTAACAAAACTAAAAGGAGAAACAACTAAACTTAGTAAACATGTAGAGCATGTCCTGGGGAAGAATTAAATGAAATAACATGCAACGCATCTACGAACATATCACGAGCAGGTTTTATTATAATGACCAAACTTAGGTGAACTACACTGTTGAACAATTGTAATGGAATCGCAATATCTCATGCTATTACCATCATTATACCAAATGAACCAGAACAGAACATCCTACGACTTTCACTCCTACAAGAAGCCATAACTTAGCATTCTTTGTATCCACACAGCACTCATCACACTGCGGTACCTTAAATGTTCATCAGTCGAAGCATTGGATATTGAGTCCCAGGCTCAATAAGAATTGGTGGTAAACTGATTAATACATCTATGCTTTCTTCCTGTCTCTATCACACATTACACACACATAATGCACATCTATATTCGTAGAATCGCTCCTACAAACCAATCACATTATTCACATTTGTCTGCCTAGGATGATTAGCACATTACCATTACAGCTACAGTACTTAAGAGCAGACAATTTTAAGCAGCGAATAAGCAATCTCTTCCATATACGGACGTCTTTCAAGTCATAAATTGTGGTTTTAATGAAGAAAATTAGGACTTTCGCAATGTAAATTAACACATTAGATGAGTGACACTCACAATTCTCATTACAGACATCAGCTCACATGAAAGGGCAAAGTAACGGATTTATTTTCATCAAGTGTGTGTGTGTAGAGGATTCGACTAATATGTTGGCTTACGAAGGTGCGTTCGAGATAATTTTGATGAGCGTTGTTGACTAATGATAAATGATACTGGTGGTAGTGGTTGGGCTGTATTGCTGTTTACATTTAATTCTGTAAAAGCTAAGGGTGGAAAGAATACACCTGTTCATCTGTTTCATCTGATGAGGACAGAGATGCACCCACATCTCTGCACTCCAACAAGGTAACGGCAGCATTTTGGCAAAGTCAAGAGTGACTAATTTTTATTAACTACTTGTTTGCATCACAGTCTGCCAGATGAGACAGCTTCCTAATCCTCGGCCACACTGTTTGAACACATAAGTTTGAATAACCCCTGCAGTGTTTGGGAAGGTGGACAGTCAAACATTTGATGTTAAACCGATGGAAATGACATTGAAATTAGTAGACGAGTAAAGATTGAACGTGTGTCTTTATGTGTGACAATGGGACATTATTTTCAATCTTCAGCTTGACAAATACTTTCCTCTAGACAAAATACACACACACACAGCTTCTCAAACCTTCTTACAAGACATTTAGTTAATAAAGAGTAGTAAAGACTTAAGATTGTTTTACGCTGCATGTAAAGATTACATATAGAGTTTGATGGACCACTGTTATCTGTCAGGAGTGAGGAACTTAAGTAGTGATGGACTACACTGAAAGATAACTATTACACTATGAGATTACTTTCCCTGCCAAGGAAGACTTTACGTAAAGTTTCATGTGTACACCCCACTGCTCGACAAATGGGGCCTAACCCAGTCTTGGGATGACCAACCCAACAATAATTCCTACCTGGGTTTCCTAATTAA
This sequence comes from Isotomurus palustris, assembly GCA_034696625.1. Taxonomy (NCBI): domain Eukaryota; kingdom Metazoa; phylum Arthropoda; class Collembola; order Entomobryomorpha; family Isotomidae; genus Isotomurus; species Isotomurus palustris. Next base: position 2,774 of record JAQGAD010000326.1, on the reverse strand, counting down.
ATGTAAATTTTTGGAAGGAAATGAGTTAACATACAGGTTCTGGGAAAGCAATAAGAGAACTTTTTATAATGATAATTGAGCTCATTTGACACTAACACATAAGTCCGATAAATGTAGTGTGGAGCCGAGACAGACTACACGGCGATAATGTTATTTCTTTAGAAAGGTCATCCTCATAATAATTTTATCTCTCGAAACATTTAGCTGGAATCGCCTAGATTAAGTGCAAGTGAATATAATTCCATGCGCTCACAAGATTGTTATTAAGTCGATAATCACGGAAAGAATTGTGCAAACACCATCCATGGATGAGTGTGTGTGATAGAGACGAAAGTGTATGCATCCTCAGGTAATAAAGTTCATTTCTAAATGTTCCCATTCGTAGATGTATGTGAGGAAGAGAGTCTGACATCCCGAACTTTAGTCAGGAGGAGATGATACGGAGGAAAAGGAACGAGGAAATGAATGGGCGTAAGTACATAAAACCCATGTGTAGTTTTGTTAACTTGGGATAGTAGGGAGAGTTTCGAAGAATCTCGGCAGCTCCAATCTGAGGAGGAAGAGTCCCAATGGTAGGTGCTCATAAGCAGTCAGAGTCTTTTACTCGTAGGTAGAAGTCTCAAAGTTGGTTGGCTCTGTGTGTTTGTGTGCTGTTGCGGTCCAAGTGAGTGAATCACTTCAACTATGATTTCGTAGAGATTGCTCGCATATTCGTCTCGTCTTTTCAGCACTCAGTCGGCCAGTTCACTTGCCGGGTTGAAGTCGATCTCTAATATAAATCGTCAATAAAACTTCGGAAAGTTTCAAAAACTGAAGAAAGTCTCATGTGGTTGTTCACCAGGTGTTTGTGCGACGGCAGGGTGAAAGGCATCCATACATAAAATATGAGACTGATCCTCAAATAGAAACTCTTATCTTCTAGCAATTAATTTATACAAAGATTGTGCAAGTAATAGTTGGGTTGCAAAATCCAATGAATAAACGAGAGACACTTTACATCCCTCTACTCCTACAACTGCTGATTGTGAGACTGCTGAGGACAGTCTGCAGTTAGCTTTTTAGCAAGTCAAACTTCTCCCACGACCCACGAGTGCAGCTGTACAATGTTGTTAACTACAATGTCACCTCGTCATACATCGTGAAACTGTCTGAGCTGCTGCATCTTCTCGCGTATGCAAGTGATTAAATCGACATCGTCCAGGTTAGGGAAGTTGGAATTTACCGTCTGCCATTGTTTTGACTTTTGTACGTCGAGTGTAGCTGAATATTATTACATTTTTATTCTTGATCACCTCTCGCGTGAATGGATTGTCCTGTCAGATTTCTTCCAGAAGAACATTAAAAAGTATGCAGTCTCAGTTGTCTGTTCATCTCCTTTCTTCGCAGCAATTATAGTTTTGATGCTGACTTGACTTTACTTAGAAACTGAGCGTAATTTGATCTTGTCTGAAAGAAAGGAGGAGGAAGGAGAGGTAACTTGAATCTGGAAGAAGTGAATGTTTTACAAAAGAAGAAGTTGTGTAAGCAAACTGAGTAATGCGAAGAGCTACTTGAACAGTTTACAGCAGCAGGAGCAGTGAGCTCTCCACTGCTTGCTCTACCACTTACACTCACTCCTCTCTGGATCATCAAGCAAGTGGAGAGAGTGTAAATCTTTTTAGGATTTTAAAGTGGACGATTGAGGAGATTTCCTAAAGACTGAACGAGAGTTACGTGGAGTGAGAAATCATCTCTCTCACCGTTTAAAAATGAATTGGACAGAGAAACTTATTTCGAAGGGACCACAGAGGTCCCTTTTCCTGTGTCTGCTCTTTTTTATTCTATTCACCTTGGCCCACACCAGCCCACGTAGTAAGGTCAGTCATCATCACAGTCACTTCATCATCTTTTCTTTCCTCTTTTATGTTTTCCCATTACATCATCTCACACACTCTTTATGTTTTCTGTTGTTGTTAATCACTCCCTACCACCAGTGCTAGTCTTCTTGATCTCTGATCTCCGTTTGATCTCGCACAGCCTACTGCACACTCGCTTTCTTACACAGCATTTAATTCTTCTCGCTAGAATATTCATGCCTTCATATCAAAACAGCTCCGCCACGGAGGTACGTGAACAAACATACATCTCCACGACCCTCCAGGGCAAACTTATAGACGATTGTCCATTCACTATATCGCCCGATATGTAATCCTTAATAAGTTCAAGGATACGCAGTCTGTGCTCCGGCCTGTCGGAATTATTTTAGTAATTGAGTCAGGAAGAAACTGGGCATAACAATAAATATGAAAAATTTCTGCATTCATGTATTCATGCAAATTAGGTGGTTATGTATCTTTTCGCTTGTAGCCTTTTTCTTTACTCCATTAGGCAAATTTATTGTTTGGAAGGGTGGACCGTGTCCATGTATTTTAATCCTGTAAGCAAAAAAGAAAATACCTCCTTGTTGCATTAAGTACAAAACTTGCCACTGCTGCTTCACTCACTCATTACTATTACTCACAGACTTATTATTATTACTTAGGAATATGGCTGTTATTTCCATTCCTCTGCGGCTTGGGTCGCAGCCTGAATTTGTCTGATTTATTCCTCTAATAACTTGTTCATTTCATGCCTTCATGTTACATTAATTAGCAATTTGTCATGGCTCATCACTCGTCCGTATGAGATAAAAACTTGCAATTTAATATTTAAAGTAGCAAAAGAGGAGACATTGAGATGAACTTTGTATTCTACAGTTCAGCTGGATTTAATTCGGGGGCAAAAGTACAAGAGAT
>JAQGAD010000325.1:0-46368 GCA_034696625.1 Isotomurus palustris | reverse complement strand
TCTGTTCCCTTCCCCTGAGAAAACTTGGTGATTCCAACTTGGAAGGATGTGTGGAATCCACTGCCTTTGATTTTCAGTACGTCCTTATCACCCTGAACGCTTTCGTGAATTGAAAACACGTTGATTGCTGGCGACTCAAGGAGAAGATCACTGGAAGATTTGTCTTCCGAAGGTGAATCTGGATTGTGGTTGACTACTCGACCTTTCACGCTTACAACACAAATCATCCATAAACACCACAAATATTTCCACTCCAACGTCTTTTGTCCCATCATACACAGAAGCTAACTAAGAGAAAAATGTGTGTTGATGATGCAGAGAGGTGTGCAATTGGGGCCGCTAAATCTTTTCTGTGTGTATCACTCTTTCCGATTTTTAGTTAAGTGGGGCTGATGATGTCTTCTTCAAATGAAAGATGTGGTGTGCGTGTGATGCCTGAAAAAACACAGTAATTGTCACATGTACTCAAATGCATTGTTTACTTAGATTTATCATCACTAAGCACACATCAATATTTGAATCACACTTGAATCAGTCGGCTTTCCTGGAAATACTTTAAGGCCTTATTGTGTGGCTTTTCAATTAACCAGGACATTTTGTGCAGCCATAACTTAAGCGTTTGATTGGAGGTTGCCGTTGGGTGTTTCGTGGGTTGGTGTTAATATAAATAGTCATGCAAATGGCATTCACATGGGAAATTAGGAAAACAAGCAGTTTGAAATGTTTGAATGAATATTTAGGTGGTGCAGTATTACACAAACAACGATCAACAAATCCAAAGAGTAAACCATGGCGTGGGAAAATCATGATTCGTGTAACTCAGTCAAGATCATATTATTGTAGTACAATGTATTTTTTACGAAGGATCCATCCATTGAATCACTGAGTAATGAACTGCATGCAAACTGAATGCAGACGTGTTATCTTTTTATAGCGATGAATGCTGTAGTAACTTTGGAGTGTCTGTAAAAAAGTAAGTAAAGAGTGTTGAAGAATTATAATATTACTCCTAAGATGCATCAACAAATGCCTGCGAACATCGTAAAGAACAAACTGTATCGTTAAAACAACACTACTTTAAAAAAGTAATTTTGTTTATCCAAGAGTTTATGCTTGTATATACTTGGTGAGCATTTGACTGTGATGAGACCGTATCGAATATCGAATGCTGAGATATCTGCTTCTGTCTTTGAATGCCTTGTGTGTCTTTCTTAGAGTGATTAATCGAATTTAAGCGGAAAATGTAAATTGTAAGGAAACGATATTTTAAGACCACCCCGAAAACTCCTTGTTAGGCATTCTAAGCAGAATAACTTTTGATTCCTCAAATACTTGTTCGCACTCACAGTTTGTTATAATGAAAATAATTCAGTATGAGTCGATGAGCATTCGTTGCAGCACGAGGCTTAATGAAATGACTAATGACTAATGACACAGAATACCACCACCAACAATAAGAGGCTCAGAGTAAATAATAACTCAAGAAATACAACCCGCATGATACGCTGCTTGCCAACATTGCCAGGAATTCAAGAACAAAGATTCATTCGTGAACAAAGCCATTATTAAGCATTGCTGTGTTACACACACCGTGAGTGTAGATGAGGTTTGTGAATTGAGACGGCATGCAAGGAACGCATGGGACGTGAGGACAGGTGAGCCATACTAAAAGCAACAATTAAGTGAAGAACTGCGACAACTGACCTTCCAAACGATGCAGAATAAGGATTTTGATGTGGTAGGGAGATTTTTAGATTTGTTCTTGGTTGTCAAATACCAACACAAACACTTAAAATTTCAAATATCCTCATTAACATATTTCACCGGAAAACTGTGCACCAAGAATTTTAATCCGAGAAACGTGATTTCATGGCAAATCAAAGTCCCTTCGAGGGTCTAAGTAATTGATGATTGGTGTGTTAAATCTTAACACGCATAAGTAGATCGACTTTATATTTATATATAATATATATATTGCTCGATTTTGTAAAAGTCTCGTTGGATAAAAGACTTCCAGAAGGAAGTTCGTGTCCTGCAAACTTTCTCTCCCGTCCGCCGTCCGTTTGAGAAATGACGACTTATCAATGACGTAAATCACTCAGGACTAATTTGGAATTAATTATTACTGCGAATTTCCCGTGAGGATTGACCATAAACGCTTGTGTGAGCAACAAAATTGAAGAATGCACTATGAAGTAGATTGAAGTAAGACCACTGGAGATTCGAAGAAGACGATTACAGTTGATGTCAGGACAAAAATGTGTACCAGTCTGAGATATTAGAATGACTAATTGTAGTTCTTAAGTTGGACATTTAGGCAAAGATTCAGGCAGCCGGGTTCAACCGGCTGCTCTCTTGACTTCAACAGCAACCTTTAATTTTGACTTTATTTAAACTTTAAACAAAACTGTACTTGAAATATCTTGAGAAGTCTTCACTTCGAATGCTGAGGACACAATGTGGCAAAATCACAAACTGTGTGGTTGTTAATTAAGTTCCAGTCTCAGTCCCAAAACACAACTACACTCGGAAGATGTTGCGAAGAAACTGCAGCTTATATTCTGCCACTGTGGAAAGTGCACACTGAGAGATTAAATGAGCTGCTAACAGTGCAATTACAACTTTGTGTATGCTTTCCTTCACTAAGAAATGTATCTTAGTTTATAGTAGTGATGATTAACGTCTCTCTCCGTGTGTGTGGTGTGTCTGTGTGTTAATAGTTCACATACTTCTGGAACACATCACACTAGGCTAGTAGACTCTCAGTCAGTAGATCACCAAAATTATTACACAACAATCCAGTCGTTCTTCCTTCGTAGCGTTTTTGTCTTATGTTCTTCAAAGCAGCCCTCAATACTTTCTAAAATTGCTATACAGTATTTATTACAGACTGTAAAGATTGGCTACTCGTCACAGGTATTGTTAATAGGATGACTAATATGAATCAGTTGACGTGACTGCAGTAACAACGTACCGAAGATCGAAGCTATCACAAGTGTATGAGGAGGAAATCACAATAAATTATCAAATCCAATCAAATTTTATTTTGGAAGGTGATGGTGACGATAGAGTGTCTTTTCACCTTCGCTCCTCCACAGTGTGGAGACTTATCAACAATTAGGTAGAGGATTAGATGGAAACAGAGCAGAGTAAATATGCTCTATATATTGGAGTGATGATGAAATGACTGATTGCTAATGTGTGATTGGATAACGGGCTCCAGAATCTTATCTTTCTCCTTCAGTAATCATGCAAATGGGTGCTACACGACAATTTGTATTAATGAAAATTTGCAAATTAATTTTGGACTCTGTTGGAGAATGACTGCAACTGAGATAGGTACGACGATATAGATATAAATTAAAATATATGTTGATGATTGAGCTAGTAGAGAAACTCTCTAGGTTTTATAGTTTTTGTGTTGCAACACTTAGGAATTTACTACAGACTACAGACTACAGAGTAGAGACAGAGAAACAGGAGAGTTAGTACGGGAGTCACAGTCACCGTAGTAGTAGCTCACTGCGGTAACACTCTCGCACAAACACTTTGCCTGCTGTTTTCCATGTGATGTGAATACTCAATAAGCTGAGCTTCTGCTATATATCGTGGAAGTGAACTTGAACACGGAATAAAGACTTTCCTCCGGTTTTGCCTTCCTCAACTTGTATGAGTAATAATCGCAGATCACACACAGGGATACTTACTAAGTGAGATAGGTTCACTGCTTAAGTTGTAAGTAACCACAATCTCATCTTGTGTATATGCACAGAGAGAGATAGAGATAGAGAGGATATAATGTGTGAGATGGGGAAGATTTGAAAAAGTCTCTCTGAGATAATCTGTAGAGATGAATCGCGTTGTAGTAGAAGAAAGAAGTAGAAGTAGAAGAAGTAGAAACGGAGTGATGATGTTTTGTAGTAAATGGCAATAGAACCACTGGGGCTACTCTATATATCTAAAGACTTCTAAAGCAGAAATCCAGGCTAGGAAACCCGCAACTTATTCTGCCTAACACACGGCAAAATGTTGAAACTAGAGTTTCAATCCGCGCATGGTCCTCATCTCGTGTATTGATTTTATTAGCACATAATATCACTTGGTTTTACTGTGTTTTCTGCAGATTCTCATCCTCTGCATTTCATATCCGGTCGTTTCGTACTACTCCTCCTGTTCTTATTCCTATCGGAAACAACCAACGTTCGAATATACATTTACAAGTTATGAACTTATGATTACGCTATCTGCTCTTCATTTCCTCTCCAATATTCCAAACTGAGGTCACCGCTGCTCCTACTGCTCCTGCTCCTGTTAAACATTCTTTCCTTATGCTGCTACTCGCGAATAAACGGTGGAATAAGAAACCTAATAAACGAGTGTTTGTGTGGTTGTGTACAGAGGAGAGTTTGTTTGTATGCAGTCCACCTGCATTCAGTCATTCAGAATTCAGACTGTAAGGACATACATTCATGAGGAATATAGCTGAAGGTGACATGGAGAGAGGCAGAGCTAAGATTAGAAGATGAATAGTCTCTATACACTCAGGTTTTTATGTTTTACTGTCGTGGAGTCAGTTGGTGTTGGTGTTGCTATCATCATCATAAAGACTGGGTAATCTTGACCTTGTAATTGGACACCTTTACCCTAAACCACTGCAGAAGGAAAGAACAGTTTTTACAACATTAAGGAGGAATTAAGAGCTTTTATTTCTACAGGAGCCTTTCCACAGGAAAGTCCCAGTGCACTCGCCATAAATTAATCCACGAAGCTTATGAATTACCTCATTTCATTTTGTCAACTTCTCGGAGAGATGGGCAGTGTGCACGCTATTCGATATTGTTTCATTCTACGGGTTAAATCAACCATACACTTCTACACTGGTGCTATAAACTGTTTTACAAGTTACGAGCCGTATGAATTATCGTTATGATCCAAGAAATGAAATATTAAAAGCCTCTGCTTTCTCCTCAGTCTTAATTTTTACACAAGGTTCCATCTACCCATGATCTTTTTAAACCCTAAACGCTTTACTTGCAGTCTGCTGCAGACAGTTTAAGAGTCATTCTATAAAATTCTACGAGCAATAAAGATAAGCGGTCTATGACCATAATGATGAAGAATGATGAGTCAGTAACAGAAAGTTTTGAAATGCTCTGATAAAGTCTTCTCCTCATAAAACATTGTAAGCCAATTCCTTCTTGGGTTTCTACCGTCGATGTAAGTTGTAGTTTAAATATCAAATAACCTTACAAAGTTATACAAGTCAAATTCGGTTCTGAGAAGATCAAAGCTTGGAATCACTGACTTACATAAACAATTTGTTTAACTAGAATAACAAAACATTCTTTAATACACCAGTGTTCTCATTTATTCCACAAGCGATGCGAAATTCTTTCTCGTAATTTGTCATGTCATGTTATAACGTTGTGCCAGCTACGGGTTTGCCCTTTGAACTAAACAAACCATTATGAACTTATGAGAAGTATGCACCTAAAAGCACGTCCTACATTTGTTGATTCATCTCCAGCGTACTTTACAAAGATTTCATTCATGTCAATCAATCTGTCGTTAAAAGTTTAACACTTAAAATGACAGGTTTCCACAAGTATTCATCCATTCATACATTCGACAGCTTGGAAGTTTTTATCAAAGTGCACTTCAGGTATTTGGAAATAATATAACTTTGTTAGGTTTTTATTTTCCCAATAAATTTTAAGCCAAAGCCGTCAGAGTACAATAATATTTTACGTTAATGTGAAACATACAAATATATCTTGCCAATAAATAAATGCGGATCGAACCTACAGATAATCGCATATTATTTTATGACTTAATGACGTAGAATCACAGTCAACAGTGCAATGGTGCAATAGCGATATTGGATGGTACTTGGTATAACATTACATATTGATAGCCTATGAAAAATTAAGTTTGTTCGAAGGTCAAATTTACTATGCAGAGTCACTAGGATTTAAATGAATCAACCACCTGATTCCAAGCCGGTCTGAAGAATTACTGCAGGCGAAATAGGAGAGGAATACGTACTACCACTATGCTGTATGAATCTCATGCCGGCATGCAGACATCTTCAACCACACTGGCTTAGCATACGATGATGTGTATCTCAGACTGTCCAGCCACAGATATGTTTTGACAAAACACTTATGATGTCACTTGGTTCAAGCGAAAAGTGAGATAAGAGTTGAGAGGCAGATAAAAAGTGAGCACATCATTAGGTGAATATCTGCTGGAGCGCATCAGGCGATTCAAATTAATTTGGTTGACCGTGCCTGCCAACAAACAGGCTAATTACTCGTCATCTCTGTTCATTCCTTGCGGATCGGTTGGACAGATCACTTAGTATATCAGAATTATCAGAAAGGTTTGGAAAACAATTCATCGCCAGCAAAATGGGAGTTAAGGTACCTTCAATTAAGCTCAACAGTGGCTATGACATGCCGGTAGTTGGACTTGGAACTTGGAAGGTCAGTTCAAAAGCTTTTATACTTTTGGTTTCAATTAAGACAAGGATTTTTAAAAACTACTATACACGTTCTTTAAGTTAACATAAAAATTTCATAAAATCCAGACTAACCAGAATGACGAGAGATCATTGAGTTTTCCCAAAACTTTCCATTGCCTGGACGAGTACAATTTCAGTTCTTATATAAGTATATACAGAAGAGTGGGAGTATAGGTGGTTGTCCGTATCTTGCCACCACAAAAACATATTTAATTTTTATAAGAGATCTCAGTGAATGGGCAGCTCTCCACTTCAACCAGACTGACATATTCATCTCTTGCACACCTCATTCAATGCATCAAGTTGACAATTGAAGCCTCATACTGCTTCGTGTTTAGTAGTAGCATGCCGTGTCCACTCTGTCGGATGAAGCTAATCTTTAGATGAGAATCTGTAGCAAACTTAAAAAACTGAATGGAAAATGATATAGTCATTAAAAACAAGGGAAACTTTTTATTAGTGTGAAGAAAACATCAAATAGTGGTGATTGTATGTTAATCAGTCAGTCAGTCATAAGTCGTAACGTGGATGAAGTTTATGGGGCAATTGAATAAACATTGTTTGCCTGTTAATGACTTTTTTATGAGTAATTTAACATGGAGAGAATTGTTACCTGTCGCAGCGTATTGGCCATTCATTAAACTTGAGGAATGTACGAAAGTTGGTGTGAGAGATGAGAAAAGTGGCTGTAATTTTGAGGTGATATGAGTTTCAGTAGTTTTTAAGAATCTGCACAGCGATGGCCCTTACAACTTGTTGATTGGACATACGTGTCGCTACTGCTCGACTGACAATGCGACATTCTTTATGAATCCATAAAAGTTTGAACCCGGAATCAAAAGGTTTCAAAATAACCTCGGTTAATAAGAATCTATAATTCTATTTCGTTAACAGTTTGCTCAACTTGGTTTGTGCATTCGATTTAGAACAGTCTTTTATGCATTTCGTGTTAAGGTGAATGACTTAACCTACCGTGGAATAAAGTGATTGATTGATTTCCGTTGTAGTGCATAGTTTGGCTGACTAAATTTCAACATTCTCGATTAAAGTTATAATTATGTCAGTTTTTATACTGTGTAATATGTGTTTGCTGCCTGTTAGCCTTGGCTCATAAAGTGTAGAGTGCTTTTTAAAAATGAAATTTAGTTCATGCTCACGTATTCATTGAAATTCGTGGATGTAGTGAAATGAGGCTTTTTAATGGTAGCTGCATCGCATACATTAACAGAAAGAATTATTCACACTTGTAAGACTTTTGTAACAGCATGTTCGTATATTTTCGTATGTGTAGAGTACTAGCTCGCTTTTCTCAACACACTCATGCTAATTTAAAGTTAATAATTAAGAGCGTCTGGGGGCTTTTGATGACTTTTGATTGTTCATTAATTAGTCAAAGCCTGGGGAAGTTTGCCAAGCAGTGAAAGATGCGATTGACGCTGGATACCGACACATCGATGGAGCTTTGGCTTATGGAAATGAGACGGAGGTTGGAGAAGGAATCCAAACTAAAATCAAGGAAGGCGTCGTCAAACGAGAAGACTTGTTTGTTACTAGCAAAGTAAGTTTTAAATTGGTAAATGATGCTCCAGTGATTTGAAAGTTCTGAATACTTAATCCCTGAATTTCTCGCTGATAGTTGTGGAACACCTTCCACCGACCTGATTTGGTTATTAAAGGGATTAAGCAATCACTCAGCGATTTGGGTTTGGATTACTTGGACCTTTACTTGATCCATTGGCCTATGGCATACGTTGAGGACAGGGAACTTTTCCCAAAAGATGACAACGGCGTGTTCATTTTGAGTGAAGTGGATTACTTGGACACGTGGAAGGCTATGGAAGAATGCGTCAAACTTGGACTCACTCGATCCATTGGATTCTCAAACTTTAACAGTGAGCAAATTAACCGGATTCTGGCTAACGCAACAATCAAACCTGCAAATCTTCAGGTAAGCAGAAGGAATATTTAATTAGAATCCCTTGGAGATGAACTAAGCTGAGCAAAAGTGAATTAATAAATTTCCAGATTGAATGTCATCCGTATCTGAACCAAAGCAAGTTGATCGAGTTCTGCAAGTCCAAGAATATCTCCGTCACTGCTTACAGTCCTTTGGGATCCCCAGATCGCCCATGGGCCAAGCCAGACGATCCAAAACTGGTTGAGGATTCCAAGCTTATCGAACTTGCTAAGAAGTACAACAAGAGTCCTGCTCAAATCATCCTCCGGTGGAATGTATGCACAAGACATTTCTTACTACTCTCTTCCGATATCCTTAGTTTAAGGCAATCAACACCATTTTCTAATTAGGTTCAACGTGGAATCGTAGTCATTCCAAAGACGGTGAGCAAAAACCGAATGGTAGAAAACATGAGCTTGTTCGATTTCGAACTCTCCCAGCAAGACATGGACTACGTGAGCACTTTTGACTGTAACGGTAGGAACTGCGCCTTGGAGTGGGTGAAGCATCACAAATATTGGCCATTCAATATCGAATTCTAAGCTCCTTTAAATGGAGACAATAATTACTCCTTAAATGAACTCACGAACGAGACAGCAGTTTGTTTCTTTCGGAGAAATTCACCATTAATAAACTCAACTGTATGCATCCAAAAATGTTGTATGATGTGCAAGTCAATTCTATCACATGAGCTGAGGTACCTTCACAGAAGAAGAGATTAATGGCCAGCCTTTCGTTTAGCACCAAGGAATGAGAGATCATGTTATTGAGGCTGAAATCAAGTCAATGTCTGCTTTTATCTTTTAACTTATCACATCTACACATAAAAGTTACTTCTTCAGTAGAGATTTGGACAAAGAGTGTCCAGTTGTCCTCGTCGAACTACGCTCGCTCCGTTTCTTCGCGGTACTGGATGAAGAGCGTCTAGTCGCTGCTGAGGAAGACTTCGGGGAAGGACGCTCCCACTCTTCCAGCATATTTTTGTACGCCGGCTCTGTATGGAACTTATTGGTGAAGTCCAGCAATGCTTGTAAAGCTGGGGTCGTTGGAGTTTGAGCTAGATGGGGATAATTGGGAACCTGCAAGCAATGGATCAATCCTGGGATGACACCGCCTATAAATTAATAATAACAATATTCTTTAACAAGTGAGCATCCAAAGAAACCAAGAAATTGATCCAGCATTATTACATTTTACATATTTCTAGATTGATCAGAATAACTGGAAATACTCATTGATTCAGGCGGAATACACCAAATACAGTGAATCGACTTTCAAAGACATTATATAACATTAACCTCAAAAGTGCGATCTAGTTAATCAGAAGTATCAAACCGAAATTAGTAATTGAAGCAATTGACTGAATCGAAGTGCTGATTAATAAAAAAAATGAACTGCACAACGTACTGTAGTGGGTCGTTCGACGTATTTGCTTCATATCATGTTCAAGTTCACCTGAGGCTGTGGCTTCATTTTCTGGGACTTTTACCACTTTGGGAGGCTCCGGTACGGGTACAAAATTTGAATAGTAACTATCTTGATCCTAAAATAATTTCACAGAATTCTTACAAACACTTCTGATTTGGAATTCCACCATTAAAAAGTAAATTTAATCTTAAATGATGCACTCCTCACCATTAACTTCGGGGTCGTCTGACTGTGACCCAACATGCTAAGCATACTCACACCACTTTGAGTTCCAATCGTATCAACCGAAATCGCTTCATCACGTCTGGCAACTTTAGCTATTGTTCCCAATATATATTTAATGTAGTCGAATGCTTTAAGTTTCAAAAGAATTAACAATTAACATACCCGTGGCCATAATTTTCTGTACAAAATCATATTCATTTACTGGTCCAGGGATGTCATCCACAAACGCCTCTGCATCAAAACTGGTGCCTTTAACATTAAATTAACATTTAAAAAATAATTAATATTCCAATAGGCATTAGTTAGGTTAGGAGCTGACCGTTTGGTTCTTTACAAATACCGGCGAGTATTGCCCGATATTCATCTTCCCAGGCTGCGTTCTCCATGCAGCCCAGACTTGACCCAGACGAAGTAGCTTCGGACTCCGCGTAACACCTGTGACCATATTTTATTATTTCCAAAATTAAATTACATTATCGTTTACTATTTGGAAGAACGAGAATATAGTGCATGACAACTCGAAAATACGATTATTAAGGAGTCACTAATGCACCTCACTCAAAGGGATTTTCATGAGTATTTCAAAAATTGACTCTGTTAAGTACTAACTATTCATAATTGCTACGAAGGTTACACCCGTTTCAAGCGGTTTATTAGTATAATAAATTTATTAAGTACATCAACAACAAACAATCTCCAAATTGGAGTTGCGGCCATTATGAGCACACTGACAATTAGCAACAATGACGTACCCGCTGGAAGAAGATGGATGTGAGTATTGTTGATTAGTACTGTGTCCTTCAGCGCTCTCGGTTTCTTGACAGATAGACTGCATCTCACACTTCGGTGATTCCATCAAGACCGAATCCCTTTGAAGCTTTGAAGGGTCAAATTAGTCAAATAGCAATCAACTACTGAACCTGTTATAATTAAGATCTATGAGAGTTCTGAACTGTATTTAAATATCTGAAGATATGAAGGTTGACGGCGAGGGAATGAGGGAAGACGTGCTTTGTTCTCAAAGCCTGGCGACACTCTGAAGATCAGAGGCACCGACTCACTGAGGGCGAAGAAACAAACATGAAGTCCTTCCTTCCTTCGCGATGCTGAGAGGATGTCCATATTGAAAAGCATTGGAGGTTTGAGGTCCACGTGGTCAGCTTCAAACTTCGGAGATTTCCATCCTGGTTGGGTTGATGTGCACTGAGACTGAGAGTTCGGTAGCTGGGAGTTGGTTCGACTTCGACTTTTCCACATGGTCACACACCACACCAACATCACCTTTCACATGCATAAATTGCGAATGATAATTTCGTGATCATCTACATTAGAATCAGCTTTATTGTATCACAAATTTCAATGGAACTACATCATCTCCTTATAATGGAATTTATCATAACTTTAAATTAACCTTAAGTAGTTATTGTGTGTTGCACATTATGGTGAATATGTATCCATGAGAAAGAAATCAAAATGAATCTTCTTACAATTAGTTTCTTTCTATATGCATCTTAAGAAGTCATAATATTATTGTATAAGAAGTGCCTGGATCGGAAAATCGAAGACATCCTCTTTGAAGCTTGAGTAAAATGACTGGACCGTCTCATCAAGCATCATCAGTTCTGAGATGAAGATCTCCACCTAGAAATCAAATTGTTACAGATTAAATTACATGCATGGTCATACATCAAATAGAAACTCATGATTGCTCATATCAGCGTTGTATTTTAGTTTCATACGTTTCAACTAAATGGAAAATATTGAGGTTGTAATTGAAGGTATCGTAAAGTAAGAATTGCGACTGGATAAGATGACAAGAAATTCTATGTGATTTTTGAAATTGGAGGAGGAAACTGGTCATATAATTATGCTAACTCGTACCGTAATCACCGGTTTCGAGGAAAGATTGCAAATAAATTAGTAGAGAGACGCGATCCGGGAGACATTGAAAAGCGACATATAATTTTTGTATTATTAGCAAAAAGCACATACTGTTTGAAGAAGAATATTCGATAGCAAATGAATTCAGCGTTTCTCCCGGCAGCAGACGATTGAGCATTAAGTTTACTTCATTCTTTTTTGTTTGCTGGATTTACTCGAGAGAGCCGGTAAGCGAAAAGAACGAAATAAGTCCAGAATACGACGAGGATTGATTGGAAAAACATGTACGAGAGGAACGGTACCACACCTATCAATAAAAAAGGTGACAAGCTGTAAAGAAACAAAAAATACAGAGAATGTACCAAGCTGTGTAACATATTTGTCAATTGAATTACTGCGTGGACTTTCTTCTAATAGAAATGAGTTAGTTGAGATTATTTATGTAGCGTTTATGTCGCAGGTAACTACAGAAGAGTCCTGGCTTCGTGAACGGAGACTAACATTGAAGTCAAGAATTACTCGGGAATAATAAGGCATGCATATCTGGTTCCTTCTGGTTGCATAGAAAATGATAAAAAATATAAAAACTATCTGTCATGTATGCTCCAGTATTGTCCTTTAGAAATTTGGAAATATTATAATGCTAAGTTGTCGCGCATAATGTTTCAAATAGGTGAGTGAATAAGCATTGGATACTGAAACGGATCGTGAGACTAAAAAATCCATTTGATTCCTCAATTTCTGTTGATGAGCAGTTAAGTGGAGTTTGGCACTCTACTCGGCTGTAGATAAAATCTTTATTGATCAAGAAGAACAGGTAAAACACAAAACGGAGGACTAGAATGCGTAAGTTGAAAAATGATATTATTGTAATATTAATATAAATGCTCGGGTGATCATCTTTATTATAATAAATAATTAAAATAAACTGTATAGACTTTTTCGCAGATTCCAAAGCCAACTTACTCAGATTCGTCAGCGTCACTTGAGGCAGCAGAAGATTCTGCAGATTTCATCGAGACTGAAGTAGAGTTGTCCACTTCTGAAGATGAGCTTGGTTCTTCGGTTGCAGAGGAGACGATGAGTGCTGGAGTATCTTTATTAGTAGTCTGCTCATCCTCCTTCCCATCCACTTCATTCTGAACTAGACTGAGAGTTAAAGTCTCAATGGAATCCTGCAAATTTGCAACTTCTTCTCTCAAACAATCAATTGACAGGTGAGATTTGTCCTCATCAGCAGTGATTACTTTGGTGTCCTCATCTTTTTCTCCCTTTCCGTCCTCGTCACTTTCTTCTTCTGCCTCTTCACTTTCTTCCTCGGACTCTTCTTCTTCCGAACTGCATTCTTCCTCCAAGTCATCTTGATCCTGAAAGTCAACATCAACAGGCAAGTAGAGTCTCTGAAATTCCTCGTGTACAAAATACTCACATTATTGGTGTGATCCACAATTGACTGCGAACTTCCTCCAGCAGCGAATCCAGAGTCTTTCTCCGTTGTCTCAACGGAGTCTGATGAACGCGTTGTCTTTTCGTATTCTTCTAATCTTTGGCGTAGTTTGTCGATCTGAACTAAAGCGTTGTCATATCTCGTTCTCAGCAGTTCTGGGAAGGAGACGTTAAAAAATACAAAAGGCTTATTTAGGTATCTCCTGCTTAGTGTGTGTTTATGTGAGAATGCACGTAATGTGGGGAATTTGATAGTGTGCTGTGCATACCCATTTCTTCTGAATGAGATTCTTTTAAACGATCGAGTTCTTCCATGTACTCACTACTCATCTTTTCCATTTTACGTCTGAGTTCCCAGTTCTCTCTGTCAATGATGGTCGTGGCTTTGGAGATTTCCCTCTGATAGGATAATTCTTTAGCTGCGATTTCATCTTTCAATTTGGATACCTTTGGAATTTGGAATTGGATAATTGGATGTATACTTTGCAACGTGTGTGAAATTAAAGAAAGTGATGATACCTCTTTGGCAAGGTCTTGACGAGTGCGTTCCCACTTCTCTTTGGCTGCAGTGGATTCTTTTTCCTTGTCTGCTTTCAAGGACTCAACAGCCAGTCGCTTTTCCTCGGAGTGCAAGCGTATCAAATCTCGTTTTATCTTTTCTACCTCATCCTTTAATTTATCTTCCCACTGTGTAACGAATAGACGGGTGTGTGTGAATTAAGCTATGATTTAGTGAGAGAGATGCAATTCGTAGAGTAAAATGAAAACCTTGGCATTCAAATCGTTCTTCTGTCTCTCGATCTTGTGCTTCGTGGATTCCTCGAACAAGTCGTACCTTCTTTGAGCCGAGTTCTGCACCACCTGCATGTGAGACTTTTCTTTTTCCAGAAGTGTTTTGAGATTTCGAAGTTCATCTTGCATAAGTCGTTCATTCAGCTTTAAACCTTCAAGCTGTCTGGATGCAGCTCGCAATGACTTCTGTTGCTCATCCGTCACTCCTCGAAGTTGCGTCACTTCCGCTTCATGCGCTTTCAAATGGGCGACCTGAAAGTTAACATGGCTGCTGCGTTCTTACTCCCACTACACAAGATTTAAGTGTAGGTTCTTAAATCACAGAGGGATCATTTTAAGCGTTCTACATTGGGCAGCTAAAGATGGGCAAAAAACCAAAGATCTATTGCACTGAAAAGCTCGGAATGACAAACAGGAAATGGATAAACAACTGCCGGCTTTCGTTCAACAGTTTACGACTTATTTCTACGCGTATGCTTGATGGGTTAAAACCAACCTGACGTAATTGTTCTTTTACAGCTCGTCTCTCTTCATCAAGTTGTTGTCTCTCTGCACTTAAATCCACGGAGGAAGATTGTTTCGCTTCTTTCACTCTCTCCTCAATCTGAAACAATACAGAGTTACGGAGAGATTATCATCATCATTGCTTTTCCATAAATCTCACATGTGCGTCTCAATGTGCCTCGTAAAGTTTCTTCCATCCAAAAATTCCAAAACTCGGAGTCACAATAATAAATGCTTCCTTGGTTTTCTATCTAAACCGTTTTATTTTAATTGTTCTGTGAGGTACATTGATTTTGTTTGTTTTGTATATCTCTAATCTACATCAATGAAGTGCGTATTGTAAAATCGTGTACGAAAATTAAAATACACGCATCCACTGACGCAACAAAAGGATATGAGTCGATTTGCTGGCATCAGTTCATCTGGCATACTCTCAAGTTAATAGTTATGAGGAGACACGTAATGATGTGAGACGAGAATAAAGCTAGTCTTCCAGATTCTAAACTAAACCGTAGAAACTAAGGAAGCTAATGTGACGGACTGTCTTGCCGTGTAAAGTATAGACTTACGGTGCATTCAATTATGAAGACAACTACTCAGTCAACCTTATTGATTGCTCATCTGCGTGTCGATAATGGTTATTGGTGAGTTAGTATGCGGTACGAATTACAGATGAGCATTTTTTCGAAAGGATAATGATGAATTATCTGTTGCAAGCGTTGCAGTAGACTATTAACAGTGTTAAGAAATAATATTATTACTTTCATCTGCGGATCGTTAAGTACTTATCTCGTAATTAAATCTGTTCTATGGATTTTTGCCAGTTTAAAAGGATTCCTACACACACTAATTCTGTTTTCATATAATGTGGTGGATGATCCTCGCCTTGAAATGTACTTCTGGTTGTGTGACACTGTTTTTTATATACTAGTGTGGGTCTCACTCAACTATATTTGTTTAAATACTAAGCATGCAAAATAGATTTGGGTATGTGTCATCTTAGAACCCGATTTTAACGTAATTTTGCCACGCTGCATTTTACTAACCTGTCGATCTTTGTCCTGCAGCTTTTTCCTGCATGTGGATTCGATCTGTCTCAACTTCCATTCGAAATCATCGACTAGATTTGAATTAGAATCCTGAAGTTCCCTCAGTTCCTTTTCATACTTGGTTTGTATTTTGATTTTTGACTCCAGAGCATCGTCCAGGGCATCTTGTAGAGCTTTTATTTGAGTGTCCTTGTCTTTTTCTAGAGATTCTCGTTGTTTCAAAAGTTGGTTTCGCTCGGATTGAAGCTCTTCGATTTTTTGTTGTAAATCTTTAATTTGAAGATTTAATTCTTCGTGTGCTACTTCATTATTTCTTCTTGATTTTGTGTCTTCGAGACTTCTCAATTGCTCTGCTTGCAATCAAAACCGTAAAATTTTAGCTACCACACTTACTTGTATACTTTGACTTAATCAACAAGGAAACTTGTCATGACGTCTCATTAACGCCCACACTTGGACGTACATCACGTCAGTGTAAATAAGGTCCCACCCATCAACTAAGCTATATAAACTGTAATAACACATTTGATTTGTCAAATGATTTGTGACTGTAGCCTTGATGTTCAACATGTAAATTTTACACCCACTTTCGTTAAAAAAATCTAATGCGACCTAGCTCTAAAATCTCTAAAGATTTCAACGTTTCACAGGGACTGTGTAATTTGCAACTCTTCATTCATCAGTAGAAAATGATATATATTTTGTCAAAGACACTTTCAAATTTACTAAATTAAATTCTGAATAAAACCTGCTTACCTGTCTTTTTCAGAATTTCATCTGAGAGCTGAATATTCTTTAGTCTCAAATTTTCTAAGGAAGATTCAAGACTCTCTATTCGTTCG
The DNA here is from genome assembly GCA_034696625.1 of Isotomurus palustris. Lineage (NCBI taxonomy): Eukaryota > Metazoa > Arthropoda > Collembola > Entomobryomorpha > Isotomidae > Isotomurus > Isotomurus palustris. The sequence continues at coordinate 29,721 of JAQGAD010000325.1, read as the reverse complement.
TGAAGGATGAGATTTTCCTCTTTGATGATACTAAGTTGAGCTGTAATGCCTTAAAATGTTAATAGAAACACATTACACAGCCGTTTAATTTAAAGAGACTGAAAAATGGAAGAAAACGGGAATTTTGCGAATTTCGCTTACCTTCGATTTCAGCAACTTTGTTATCTCTGTCAACAGCAAGCATGTTGATGTCCGCCTGAAGAAGACTTAATTCTGTTTCTTTAGAGATGAGCTTCGATTTTATTTCCTCCAGTTGGATCATTGCCTTCCTCTCTGCATCGTTTAGCTGTCTCCTGAAAAGTAAAGTAAATAGTGAAGACTCCGCTTTAAAATAGAACACATGATTCATATTGGCCTTGAGTTTTTAAGTTGCAATTATCGAAGTTCAGACCAAAGCTAAGAATAGAGTGATAATCATCAAAGATGCATTGATGAACGGATGGGAAAGCAGAGTGAATATGAATTTTAGACAAAAATGTCTGTGTTCACGTTTCACAAACTCATCTGCAAACTACCAATACTACTTTTACTAAGACTTCTACAGTGCAACTACACCAATACTACGAGAGTAATCTGTACATGTACACTTTTTAACCCACTTGTTATCGGCTTCTGCATTTTCACTCTCATGTGATGATGAAACTTGGGACACTTTAAAGTTAATTACAGGCTCAGGTTGGATTTCGTCGATGAACTGAATATCCTCAGTTAGATTAGCGAGACTTATAGTCTTGTGATTATGTGAGGACGAGTCTTGTAGGAATGTACGGTGGAGATTGAGACTTGCAGTGGAAGACTTATCAAACGACTCTCCAGAATCCTTTCCACTGTCAGTTGTGGATTGAGACAACGAGTCGCTTGACAGTGACACCGAATTTAAGGAGCGTTGAAAGGTAAGTGGGACGAGAGGGCTTGGTGAGCCATTGTTCTCATTCTCATTAGAAGCGTTCAGAAGGTCTTTTGACGATTTTCTAGATTGTCCTTTTGACTCAGGGTTTTTGTTCTTTTTAAATAGAAACCCAAACATCTTATTAAGGTACTTGTGTAGTTGAGAAAATATATGTGTACCAGAATTTCAAACAAAATGTGTTCACAATTAATCTAGTTCCGAGTAAAATTTTGGCCCCGATTTTAGAATTCCCTACCGAGTCACAGTGTCATCTTAGTCAACACATATAAACAAAGCAGACATCACGGAACATTGAAACTCTTGCAAATGCATTGTTCTACATTTGGATAAACAACTTGAATTGTTATCTACAAAAGTCTTCTTCACATGAGCAGCCTTTCAGTAGGAGTCACACGAAAAGTTAAAAATCCCTTGACAGAAAGGAAACTACATTAATTTTGCTGTCTCATAGACATCACTGATTATGCAATGAATAAAACTTCCTTTCACTGTACGAAGAATTTACGCTAGCGCTTAGTCAGCCGTGTATTACATTATATAGTTGGAAGGTTGGAACTTAAGAAGAACGTGTGGCAATGATTTCGACACAATAGTTTACTGCAAACTGTGTCCTGATGACATGCAAATGGAGAATACAAATTCACTCGGAAATCATGGTATCAACTATGAGATAGGTCACAACACATTCAGACTTGGATAAGCCAGTTATCGTTGAGGTTTCCGGTGTTCTCTCAATATATTCACAGCAGTGCAGGAAACTGAAGGTCACATCAGACAGGAAAGCGATCAAGTTTAAATGCTCTAAAGTATCTCAAAGAGGTACAATGAATGTCACTTAAATTCTGCAACGAATTTTTTAACCTTAAGATTGAACAAAGAACGAATGAATGAATTAGAAAATACTACACAAAAACAATCGTTGAGATACAACCTAACATCTTTCAGTTTTGAAACTTCAATAAGGTTTTCCGAGCTTTGCACAAGTGACAGAAGAGAAAAACGGAGGTCTCAAGCTGTGATGAGTTCAAAAGATGATTGCGCAATGAAATGGAACCGCATGAGATGTCTTAAGCAAGTCTGACTTTATTTGCAAGTGCATAGGAATATGAAATCGTTGGTTGATAAGCATATTTGAGTGTGTGTGTGTGCTCGCGAAATAAAATTGTCAGGATCGGAAGTGCGAAGAGACATTAGAGGAGAAGAGTTGGAGGTTCAGAAGTCGATTTGGAGTTGCAGACATAAAAACATTGGAGTAAGTTGTGGTGAACATCACATTTCGAACATACACCTTCCTATCCATCTTCCGGCAACTTCCTACTTACAAACTAATCAATTCAAAGAGAAACAACAGCATTGCCAACATTTTTTGGACTCTTTTTTATTCAAAATGCTACATCTTCTTTGAAACTGACTGAGAGAGAGAGAGAAAAGGTTCATTCATGTATTACTTTGTCTACGTCGCGTGAGAAAAATTCTTCCTGGTTGAGTTGCAGTCTTACTAAAAGCATAAAAATCGAAATACAATGCTAGAGATGTGTTGCAAATAGATGGCTTTATAATGTGTAGCGAGTCACAGATTTGGCGTTTACGAGAGCTAAATTTAGACTCGCAGTTCATTCTCAGAGATCACTAGTCAGTCAATAACCAAACCACTAGAGAGGAAGGATTCGTCTAGAACTGTTAAAAGTTTGTAGCTTGCTTTCGTACTAACTATTTCTGCTTCTGACTGAATTTGAGGGATTTTTTGGCGACAGTGGCTTATCCTAATGCTAATGCACAAATTAAGGAAGTAGTGAAAGTATATATAGGAAGCTACTGTTGGGAAGTCTCCGACGAGCTGTTTACGTCTAGTGCAATTTTATTTATCATCATAAAAACTTAATTTTTGAATGCTTTCCCTGAGCCTTAATAAGATTAAGTACATTTGGAGAGAGATGTATTTGAAAAATCAAACTGTTTCTTGATAGAATTGGAAGACGAATTCCCACAGTCACAGTTCGCAATTCACTCGTTCTGTTTTTAGCGAAACACTTGGGACAATGTTCCATGAGCCACATGGTATTTGAAGTAGTTAAAGAATTTTAATAGAAGATTCAAGGAATTAATAGAACTTTGCGTCTTGCACTTTATATGAAATCAGTTGTAGAAATGTATGGATTGTAAGAAAAGTATTTTTTACTGAGAGAGCTATACAAAGTGATCACAGCAGGCAGTAGTTTTGGTTTACTAGTTTCAACAGAATTGAAACAATATCGTATTTTATTCTTATTCTTTATTCTTAAATGGATTTATTACTAAACCTTTTAAATATTTTATCTACGGCCAAACAGATGGTTTTTCGCTATTTTACTCAATAGTAACCTTACGGGGAGGCCACTTTCTCCTGGCCTCATCGTTGAACAGTGAATCTAGGAAAAAAATGTGTTTGTCGTGGGATCAGGTTGAAGTAAACGGATTCCCCAGTAACATTTACTACTATCAGTATATGATCAGTTTTTTACATGAAAAATCACCAGACCCGTTGAAATAATTTAAAAGACACTTATTGATATCTCGCACTCTGATTAGCTTAGAGATCTTTCACACTAAACTAACTTAAAATTCCAAAACACTCTCCGAGCCTTACCATTGCTTTACGAAGTCTGACAGCCACTCCGAATCGAGCTCAGCATTTTCAGACAAATGCTGCAAGTTTGCAACTAATTCATCCATGAAAGTGGAATCACTAAAACACTTCACTTTCTGTATAAGTTTGGAAACCGTCTCACTAACAGTTTATTCGGTGAAAGGATGCTGACTTTAAGAAGCCATAAAAATATAACGGAATTCTCACACCTTTCGTACGACGTCCATTGACTTATTGTTTATCGTCGTACAGCAGATTACAATTTGGAAGGCCACTTGGGAAACTTTGCTCACTCAAACTACTCAAACATGGTTCGACGTTATTCGACAAAAAAGAGTGCGACGTACCCAACTTAATTTTCATTTTACGCAGCATTAAAAACAACCATGCATTTTAAAATTCATACCGTTCGGCAGAAAACACACTGCTATACATACGACACCACAATTTTGGCTGTGACTTTTTATTCGCACTTAACTTCGGTGCAACTATTATTATGTTACACTCACACCACGCTGGTATATATTTAGCACTTGATCTATTGTACTCAGGGAGTATATATATCATTAGAGATTTACAGATGTACTCCGTGACTTAAATTCAATTTATTGCGACGATGGTAAAAAGAAACTGTCAAGCTAAATTGGAGAAGAATGAGGATATTTAAGGTCAATGTTTAGACACGCTCAATTCACTCTGAATCAACAAAGCACTCAAGGAAAAATTCGAAATCCTTTAAAATATCTCCGAATATATTAAGTAGATGGGTGTTTATAATATATATCACTGGCTGTTCTGCTTCTCTCTGGGGAGCACACCACATTCGAATCGATCGAGATGAAAACTGAGAATTGATGAGAATAGGAGAGTTCTTTCAAACTCAAATTTCTGGACAGTGAGTAGAATTCAAAGATAACAAACAGTTAACCGAGATAGAACGAATACAATGATAAGAGTTCGGAGTGAGTTAAACTCTTGGAATGCTCCCAATATAGCCAATCGAAAGAAAAATACTTGTTTTACTTCTGTTTGTTATAGTTGGTCGGGTTTTCAGGTCGTTTTGTGCTCGACTTTCGAGCGGTGCTTCAAACACCAGATATTCCAAATATCCCTGCGAGAAGATGGGAATTATTTTTTAAACATTTGTTCCATCAAGTTACCCTTGAAACTTAAGGAAATGGAGGAAACATAATTCCCCAGTCCTTGGACATCGGAGGTCATTAATATTACCCGGATGCAGATAGCCGAAAGGAATACGATACTTATTCACATTTCATAAACTAACTGCAGCCGACCTAAGATGAGTGAAATGTGTCAAACAAAATGAAGGATTTTTCTAATTTTAGACCCACTCAGAATCATATATTATTGTTACTTCGTATTTTTTGGGTTAAAATATGCAACTAGGCCACTCCGAAATGTTTCAGGCATAAAAATATCTTGAAGTAGATTATTATGATATTACTGAATATCATTCTGACATGTTTATTACAAAACCATTTTAAACTACCACACCACCACCGGTCCTGTGTGCCCGAATTACGAAGAGAGTCGAATTCTGTAAATTAGTATTCTTGCACGTTCAGTTCAGTTCAGAGTTCAGAGTACACACATCATAATTTTCATCATCTGCCCTTTCAATTCCTTCAAGTTATTCACCACGCAACTTTTAATATTTTTCTGAGGTTGCTGATTGAACAGTAATTATTACTTGCTCGTCTGAATTGCAATTCATATTGAATAGCTGTCCATTCATGATATTTTATTGAGCCAGCTAACACGCAACCAGTACAAAAAATACGAATTTTAATTACATCAATAACATTTTATTGAATCCCATTCACGAAAATCTTAAATCACATGTTACAGAAATGGGCTCCTATTTACAATTAACATTCCTAATAGCATTGTTAAATCTTTCTATCAACTGCAATCGAAGGCTGCGTTGGCATATCCATTTTTTTCTGATGCTCCATTTCCAACGATACTCTTAGGGGTGCTGATGCTTTCAAGCATGTTATCGTTCTTCTTTGGATTGCATTTCTGGTTGGAGAAGACAAGTTGGATGTCACCTTTTGCTTGCTTCTTAAGGATACGATTGATCTTTACGATAAGAGGATGAATGAACTTCTCGTTCTGAGCAGTAATTGTAGACGCACCTATCACGCAACTTGTCAGTATACATTTATAATAAAATAATAAGTGTTATTCAGCTAAGTGTGTGCGTCTTTTTACCGGTTAAGAGGCTGACGATTGACCCCACAGTTACAGTGATGAGACAACCCAGTGCGGGATACAGTACGTAGGATAGCGTATACATCTTTTGGGGCCACGGACTATTTGCATGAAAAAGTTGCAGAGGAACAAAAACAAAAGTTTGTACATCTTGACTGATTTAACTCATCTCTAAGTAAGAATTCGACTCACATGTCTTCTAGCTCGTAGCTGTTGGTGGCATTCAACCTTTCGTACACTGCGTTTATGTCAGTAACCTTACTTAATGTGTCATTGGAGCAGTTGTCAATACTGAAAGGTAGGCTTTTAGGCTTCACGCCTAATAGAAGTCCTCCCATGCTCACCCAAAATCTGGAAGTGCCAACAAAAAGAGAACCTTAAGAGTACCCAAAGGTCAGGTGGATGCAGTTTTTGTGCAATTTCTTACGTCAAAACATGCGCTGTAAGCATTCCTGCAATCGCTCCCTGCGCAAACAAATTGATAATTCTTAGACACATGATAATTATGTCATGGGCATTATGGAGTGAATTTGCTCTTAAGAAAGTACCTTTTTATTAGCGATGGGAACTAAGATTCCAAGAATAAAGACCCCAAGTAAAGGTCCTGCAACTGTACCGTTGACAATAATTGCAGCCGAAAGAACTCCGCCTAAATTCTGAGCTACAAATCCCATGCTGATTGCAATGCCTCCGTAAATCAAACCTAATTTCAAGGACAAATAAGCTTAAGAGAAGAGTGATGATTGATTGAGAATAACTTAATTGCTAGGATTATTTAATGCGTAGAGAGACCTATTAATTTAGTTATGAGTCCCTGGCTTTCCTCTCGCATTCCTTGAAAGAATGGAATTTTGGAACAGAAATCCACCCATGTTACAGCAGCTAGAGAGTTTATGCCTGAGGAGATTGTGCTGGACAACATGAGAAATGAATGTCAACGCTTGTTACCATCTCACTTAATTAAGGATCTGTTCATCATCACGTTATGTTTACCTTAATGCACCTGAAAAGAGACAAGCAATGAAAAGCCCTGGGATTCCAATGGTGGTGGACAATTGATCGATAACATAAAACGGAGTAATTTGATCGTGTCTGGTGATGAATCCCAGGGAAAGTGGATCGCAACCGGCATAATTGGCAAACACCACCAATCCCGTAATTCCAGCGAGGCTCATCGTAAATGCGAGAACGGGAGCCGTGAGTAGTAAAGTCCTGAGATCGTAAATATTCGTGAAAGAAATAATTAATTTGTACTAATTATCAGCTCACTCACATGAATGCCTTGCGAAGCGAATCCATGCTGCAATATCGTTGAACGGTTGACTGGTGGCAACCGTAACAGCTCATCCACAGGGCTCCTAAATTGAAGTCAAGAAGCACATTTTAATCACTGTGTAACTGACACCGAAATTCAAAGCAAAATCAAGGTTAGCAGTGATATAATTATGTACCAACACATCCATAAATATTCCCATAATCCCTAATTCTCTTATCAAAGCAACAATGCATGTTACGGAGAAACTGCTTAATGCCAATCGTAATTAACTTTTTCCCAAACGCGTGTCTGAACAAAGCAAACTGAATCGCTTACTCATCCGAGGGAAATTAAGCTGTAAGCTACAAAAGAAACTACCACGCTATTATAATTTTAATTGAGATCCGAATAGCTAGAATTTACCTTGACCGAAGAATATGCTGAGCGTCGAGTGTCTAAGAAAAGGATCTACTGTAAAGCTGAAGGAAAATGAAACATTCTTTGTTGCAATTAATCTCGAATATAATTATGTTATACTCTCATAAATTCCCAATCTTTATTTCATACTTTAAGAATTCGATCCTCCCGTGGGCATTGGCGAGCTCCAACACTTTGCTTGGTCCACCCAAATTGATGGTGCCTTTAATTATAATAGCGATCATGCCGGAAAACATCATTAATATTTGAAAAACGTCGGTCCAGACAACTAAAACAAAACCCATTAAAGTTAACCTTGGTTTTCACAACAATCATTCAATTCTATGCCGACTTTCATGTACACGTAACATGAAAGCAGCTTCTTTTGTGCCAGCTTCAGCAGTCAGCTCAGCAACTGTCAGAAAAGCTGTGTGACCAGAAAGTCTTTCACGTGCACACCGTCAATTACGCGTGTCTCAAGTTTCTCACCAGCTTTCAGCCCTCCCTATAAACGAAAATATTGTTCAGCATCAGATCATACAAAAATTGGGATGTCATGAATTGCAAACAACGAACTATTGAAGTATAAATGGCTGCACATCCTCCGACTGAAACGATCGATGCCCACACCGGAAAGTCAACGACAGCGTTTAATGCCACTGCTGGAGCAAACAAGACGACTCCCATGTATAAGACGATTTGAATGATAAATGTGACAGTTGCTATCATCCGGACAGCTTGAGAGTTGAACCTTTTTTCCAAGTACTATCCGATTAAAGAATTCGCAAAATCACAAAAGGAACTGTATTACTGCTTAACGCACAAAAAAGCTAAATAATTTGCATAACAAGAATACGCTGGACAACGGTGCTTACCTCGTACGCACTTGTTAACTTGAGGGGATACAAAGTTGGGAGAAATAGAAATCCTGCCAACGGAAGGAAGACAAGAGTTCCAGCGATGCATTCCAGGATGAGAGTTCCCGTGTTGTAAATTTCTCCTGAGTATCCGAGCACGAGGATAGCTGACATGTATGTAGCCACAAGTGACATGCAACAAGGAATCATCCCGATGTTTCGATTCCCAACGAGGAGTTCTTCGTTCGTTTTTTGAGTTTTGAAAAATGCATAGTAGCATCCAATTAGCATGGACACTACGAGTGTTCCTAAGAACACGAGGTAGTCGACGATTCCAAAGGAGCCTGACATTGTCTCAAGTTGCCTCAACCTTTGGGCACAACCACAGTATCAAATACTTACTGGGTTCAGTATGCGACGGTTTCCACACTCCACAGCTGAACACTTGATCACTTCGTGAGACCTTTAAAGTTATGTCACGACCTAATAGGTCACCGAATACACGACAGGAAAGTATCACAGACTTTAGACCTTATTAATCTTGGGGTAGTTCACTTTAAATGACAGAAAAGCTAATGACCACACAACACTAAAAATTTAATGCAATCAACTGTCAGCAATACAAAATGAGATTAGCTATAACGAATAAATTAAATAATGACTGTAGCATTGGTATTTTAACACTGAAATATCGTACACTGCAACAATTTAAAAGGATCTTGAATACTACAGTGACTCAATGCAATCTGATGTGCAATTCAATGACTGCAGAAAGTACAACATGCTTTTGACATCAGGCAAGGCAAGACCTCTCGTTCAACACTGAACTTAGCTACTGAAGATGTGATCCTTCGATCGAAAACATATATTCAATGACAATGCAACATCTTGAGAGTGCGAATCCTTAATTGCTACTTGTTAAGGTTTCGAAATGCGTTCCTATCCGTAGATACCTGCTTTCAACTTATGAGTATTGTGATTGTGAGGTTATGTGTACTTGCTACTTGGAAACGCACTTGACTTGGATGTGTGAAATGTGTTAGCTATTCGTTTCGTAGTAAATACTAGACTGGGGTTTTCTGAGGATCCTATGATTGAATAATACTGGTTCGTGTCTGAATGACTACAATAGTTTTTGTTTAAATTTCCTCGTGGTAGTATTCATGTTAGTAACAATTGCATAGAGGAATCTGATGTTACGAGAATTGACAATCCTTCATCCTCCAAGCATATCAAGATATCACATGTGCGTGAATACTGATTAGCTTCCCCTAATTTTAGAAAGGTTTTAACAGGCATTTGGTGAATTGGAAATCCTTCTGAACCATTGCCGTTTTACCTGTTGATTGAAGTACTCAAGTTATTATTATAGGGAAGGGATATCTCAAGCTCGGTAAATATTTTATGTAGTCGTCAATTTACAGTTTACAATGCACACTAATGTTCTTAAAAAGATGTGTTTATTTTGAAAGTGAATTGTAAACTTCAAGGTACACGTTTAAAGTAAAGCTGTGATTGTCTGGTTCACAATACAACCGCATACATTCAAGAACATAAATTATGTATGAGATGGAAGTCCAAATCCGTCAATATTATAGAAGTAGACAATCAATACGAATGCACTTTGATCCTTTCGGAAACAACTTAGACGAAATACGAGTGCTGGATTCTGATTCCGTTCAAAAGTTAAAATGCGCCTTTAGTGGATCACAATATTTTGATTAGATTGTTTGTGGTTTGTTCTAAAACTTTGGGACTGGGAACACATTTTTGGTACGATAGTCAATAATATGTTATTCAAGCGTAAAAATTACCCGATTGTTTAGTTAAAACGACCATCACACATATCATATAACATGCATCGTGTAATTTAAGGATTAAATAGGTGCAATATTTACATCGTTGTTATGTTGACAAGTTAGTCAGACTAGAAAAGCTTATAATGGAATAATATCTTCCTTTACAATATATGTACACCTATCATTTCAGTCTATCACAGGTTGACTCCACAATCGAGGATTGTTGTGTTCTATTTTGGGATTGGCATATCAGGATTTTCAGTTATTCCAGCCGTCTCGTCTCTTACAAATTTGTTCACCAGCTCTACAACCTTCTTGTACATAAATGAGCCCCTGAAATCACGTAGTGTGACATTATAAAAAGTAACATTGACTTATCATCTCGAGAAGAATTTTTTAACTTGCCTGCTCCACGGTTTGCATGTGCTCAGATGGTCCATAGGAAGTGGAAAAAATTCGCCAATGCCCAGATCTAATTTCAAGGAAACAATTAGATACACTGAAAAGGAGAGAATCTAAATGTGAGCAGAAGCTTACCTGATGATGCGAAAGAAACCAATTTGAACTTCATTCCCAATCCTGTTTTTGTTTCAAGCATTTCAGCGAAACTTAACACCTTGATTCCACCTTTGATCCTCAGTTCATCAAAACATTCGTGCAGCCGCGTCAATTCTTTGCCCTCTGGGAGGACAGAGAATTTTGTAAGCAGTTGAGAATGAATCATATTATAGGCCACGAAATCATATGAGCAGTAATTCTTACCATTATTGAGCTCGTCTATTTCCACGGTTGGAAGTAAAAACCATCGTCTAATGTTATTCAGAACGGCCATGTGAGTACCAAAGTGAGGAACACTGCAGAAAACTATCCCTTTCGTCTGCTGACTAACTTTATTCAACTCTGGAGCTGTGCTTTTAAAAGCTGCACAAAAAAATGATAAAAACATAACTGTCTCATATTCTTGAGCTGACAGAACGATATAAGTAATCTTACATTGACAAAGGACACTTTTAGCTATCAAGCCTCCCATTGAATGAGTAACAAAGATTACGGGACGTTCTCCCACTCCTGCTTCTCGTAGCTTCTGGAGTAATTCGCTGCTTCGATCATGCAAACGCCGTCTACAGCACAAAACATTGTAAGTACATTAAGCATTAGAATGCCAAAACAACAGGAAAATGTTCCAAGAGGACAATGAATTACTGAAAAGATTCCACTGGGAGTATAGCGACCCATCGAGTTACAAAACTTTCGAAATCTACTGCAATAACTCTGGCTCTTGGACAATCAATAGGCAACCAATCACGTGGCCAACACTGGGTGTATGAAGACGGAACATCTTCTATTTCTAACGGAATATCCTCCAATGACTCCACGTAATCCCCACTTTTCCCGAATTTACGACACGGATATTTGATCAAAGCATCTGTTAATTCGGGATAAAAAGCATGAATGACTAGAATCCGCGGATTTATCTCATTGCAACAACTACAATAAATTAAACAGCGCAGTTAGTTCTACTTGCCTGGATTTTCTTCTGGCTTAGGAACACGATTTGGTAGCCTGTTTCGAATGAAATTTAACTTTTCTTTCAGCCTTTCGATTCTTGTCTCTCGTTCTATCTTTGCAAGCTGAAGTTCCAATTTATATTCAGGTGACTCTGTACAAATGATAGATTGTATGAAATAATTTACTGGAAAGTCGAGAGAGTAAAAATTTGCTTACGGGGGTCAACATCTTGTCTTCTCCAAGTCCTAAAAACACCTCCCAAAAGCCCATGGATAAAAACAACGTCTACGTCAAAATCTTGTTTTCGACTCGAGTATTCTGGATATAACTGGTAAATTCCCGGTGGAAGACTAGGGCAAAATTCATCATAGTCTAAATTTTGGAGTGCACGCCTAGCAGGCAAAATCAGCTTAACATCAGAGGATCTCACACTTTCAGCTAAAATTTTGAGACAACCTGAAATATTCAGATGAAATAAATAGCAAAAAAATCTAAAGTGAGACGGCTAAGAAGTACACGCCAGCTTACCAGTGTCTCTTATCAACTGGGCAGAAGCTTTTTTATCTCGGGAAAGATTCGCCAAAATTTTAAGTAAAAGGCACATAATCTCTGGGTCTGATTGATAGTCTCGCTCGATAACAACCAACAGGTCAAGTATGTTACAGTTTAGTAAAGCTAGATGCACAAAAAACGCAATGGTATTTTCGACTAATTCAGTATTTCAAAAATAGTCAAAATCAGAGATATCTCACTTCGTACTACATTCAATATTCTGGAATGACTAACTAGCCCTTGGAGGCAGATTTTGACCAAGTCCGACTCGCCGATCTTCTGATGGACATGCTCTGCACTATGGAAGTCAGACGATTCAAATTCTTGCAAGAGATTCTAAACACAAAGTAATACATATAACATGGCAATTACATATTACATCTAACTTAAATTCATTTAGACCTCATCATACCAATGTGGGGTAAGTGTGTTTTTCGATGCTTCTGGGGTCGTATTGACTTAGCGAGTTTTGAATTATTGAGTACAATGTTTCGTGAATATTTTTTTGTGGCAGTCGATTAAAAAATAATCGAAACGTGGCTGGGTAAAAATCCTGTTTTATAAATTAAATATAGTAAGTTATACATGCTCTTTAATTTCAATAAAAGGCGTAAAGGTTGAAGGTGAACTACTCAACTTACCAGGGAGTCAGGCTTATTTATCACTTTATGGGGTTGAAACAATCTTGGATCCCCATCATTTCGTGCTAACATAATCGCAGTATTAAGTGGCATGTTTGATGCAAAATGGTCACACTCAGAACCTATATTTACACAATAACGTCTCACATTCAATACCTAATATTTAAAAATACCAGCTTTTTGTAAGATGGCATACTTAATAAGCTCGAAAACTGCACGAATTTTTGCATCGCTAAGTCTCTCTTGTCTGGATCCGGATCTTCTAGCAATAGGAACCATTCTCTTGCAGCTTGACCTAGTATAGGACTCGTGGGCCACCATCTTGATAAGAATTCCTTAAGAAATCCTGTTGTTCGCTCTACATTCATTTCATTATAATTTTTTGACATTTACCCTTCCGTGTCAAATATTTATTTATAATATAATCGACATAATTCTTCCATTGTTGCGATCATATCGAGCATTACCTGGGTCACTTATTACGACATAGTTCCATTTGGAATTCACAAGCAACTGGCTGTCGTGAGGGACTGCATCGTAGTAAGATTTGTTGAGTTGTCGATATAAAAATGCAGCACAGCTAAAACACAATGTGTAAAGTGTAAAGTTGATTTACGATGTAAGTGCAGAGAATGACAGTCCAGCTCCAATAATAACCATTGTCATGCAAATTTACCCTCCAGTGAGTATTGCGCCATAGAACATGACGCTTTTCCTTGTCCGATATTTCGACCACTTAATAGATTTCTGTGAGCCTGTAGAACAAGACGGAAATATCACACTGAGGACAACAGTCGTGGGGAGCCATTGTATACATAGAGAATTATAAGTATCTCTTAATTTCAAATGTAGATTTTTTTAGATGCATTAAGATAAGCAATATGAAAATATTCAAAAATTACGACAGCTCATGAAATAGTTCGAAGGTGTTGGCAGCTTTTTAAGCCAGTCAGTCGTTAGGTCTTCGTCGTGATGGAGCTTTACATTTGGACCGGCGTCCTTTTATCTATTTTAATATGTCTCGTGGTTGGTCAGCTTATTAAAGGTTTAATATTTAATCGTACATCCGGAATAAATCATCCCCCGGGGCCCTGGACTTTACCCATACTTGGCTACATGCCTTTCCTGGCAGTGAACCCACAAGAACGATTGCAAAGTCTCAGCAAAAAATACGGAGCCATTTATACTATTCACCTGGGTAGTTACAGGTAGTTGTTGCCAATATAGACTTATGTCTAGAGCAAAATTTTAAAATACTCTTGGTTTTTTATTTAGAGTTGTAGTGCTGAATAACCACGAAGTGATTAGACATGCTTTTAAGGAGGAAGTATTCTCAGGTCGCCCTGTCTTGAAGATGTTTGAAATCAGAAATGCTGGGCTACAAAGAGGTAACTATATCTTTTCATTAATTCGAGTGTGAATTATTAAATTAAGTCTGCACCCAATCCAGTATCCAGACGACTTAATTCATTGTTCGACCTTAATTGTAATATTTAACACTAATACTTTGCACTAACAGGTCTAGTATGCAGTCAGGGAAAACAATGGCTGGAGCAAAGAAAATTCACAATGCGTCATTTACGTGAGTTAGGCTTCGGAAAGCAGTCTATGGAGGGTTTATTGGTCAACGAAGTACAAGAGTTGATTTGTGGACTTAGGTAAACTGTAAATAGAGATGCATTGCATGATCCATCGGCCAGTGATATTTATAAGTAACGCAAAATTGATAATAATTCCGCAGTAACAAAACCGGAGAGCCTATCGACCTTCGAGATGCACTTAATCTAGCGGTTCTAAACGCTTTGTGGAGCATCATTTGCGGGGAAAGGTACACCCATGACGATCAGTACTTGAGATTCATCATGAGAAAAACATCAGCGTACGTTATCGATATCTCTGCTTCAGTTATCATCACTGAATGCAATGAGACTTCCAATCATGCTAATCACTTTACTTAATTATAACTAGTGACCTAGCCGAAACCCAGTACACTGGTCCACTATTGTTTCTTCCTTGGATGATAAAAGTGGCCCCAAGACTCACAAGGTGGTATGATTTTATAAACTCAATCAGATCAGTACACGCGTTTCTACATGAAATTATAGAAGCTCACAAGAAAAAATTCAACCCACATGAGCCGAAAGATTTCATTGATGATTACCTTCGAGAAATTCAAAACACTACAGATCCCAACTCGACATTTCACAAAGATGTGGGAGGTATGCGCAATCGCAACTAGTGGGGTTATCAATATATTATTAGCTGTTAATTTTCATGATTCTATTAACAGAGAAATGGCTACTAGTGGTACTTCTAGATTTGTTCATGGCTGGTGCTGACACAACAAGCACAACACTGTACTGGGGATTTCTCTACATGGTTTTGAATCAAGATGTTCAGTGCAAAGTTCAGGAGGAAATCGATTCCATCGCTGGAGATGCTTCAATTTCTTTAGAGCACCGGAAAAAGTAAGAGTAATAAGTTTTGTCTTTAATCATGCAGCATATTCTGGAATATTTTATGTGAATCCTTCTACAGCATGCCATACACAGAGGCCACAATTTTAGAAATTCTCCGCAAATCTACATTGGTTCCACTCGGATTGTTTCACAGTACGATGGCAGACACAAGTACGATATTAATCCTAACTAAGATTGCTTCTGAGGACTAAAAATCTGGTCCCCTCGCATTTATGTAATTTCTAAATTTTCTGCTAGAACTGTTGGGCTATGACATTCCTAAAGACACAGTGGTGATTGCTAATCTGCATTGCCTAAACTATGATGAGGATTACTGGGGTGATCCACATAATTTTCGACCAGAGCGTTTCCTGCAGAACAATGAACTGATTAAACATGACCAGCTTATTCCATTCCTCATAGGTAACACAATCTACAACATCAGTGCTAATTATCCTGCCCAATATTTCTTACTCTTTAACTTGAATTGATTCAGGAAGAAGAGCTTGCCCTGGAGAAACTTTGGCCAGAGATCAATTGTTCCTATTTCTTGCAGGGCTTTTGCAGAGATTCGCCTTTTCTCATGACACCTCGATGCCCCTACCAAGTCAAAAACCTAGACATGGAATCATTCTCACTCCTTCTAATTACTCTGTAATCGTCACGAAGCGTCTGACCCCACAAGACATCAATCAAGACGTCACCAACACAAAAAACCCTTCCGAATAATTAACCATCGATTAACAAGGCATACCTTTGTCAGTAGAGTAGTAGTTAGCGAAAATTCTCAGCACACGAAAACGCTCCAATTCTTCCCAAGACATAAAGTTCTTAGTAGACAGTTTCTTGTGCTGTCCACCCAAGCCTAAATTGAGTGACGACGATGATCCATTAACTGATGTATGAAGAAGGGGCGACGGCCGACTGTTCGATAAAAATCCTTCATGGAAGACAGAGCTCCTTCGACCCAACACCCGAAGTGCCTCCATTCCTTTCTATGGATTCAAACGTTGTTTTATTTGTAAGCTTGTTTT
The DNA here is from genome assembly GCA_034696625.1 of Isotomurus palustris. Lineage (NCBI taxonomy): Eukaryota > Metazoa > Arthropoda > Collembola > Entomobryomorpha > Isotomidae > Isotomurus > Isotomurus palustris. The sequence continues at coordinate 13,427 of JAQGAD010000325.1, read as the reverse complement.
ATTGCAAAGACACTATAAGTAGTGATTCCTCAGTAGTTTATTAGTTTATTAGTTTCCATAATACCTTAGTTTCCTTGATCAACTAGCTTAATAAATTACTAGTTAAAATGACTCACAGAAAATAAAATTCTACTATCAAAAGCAATCCTCTTGTAGTTCACCCTACAACTTTAAGAACTCGTAGCGTGAAGTAAACAATTTATGGAAAGGCCTCTCTATTCTACCCTGTACATTTCATTTCTTGAGGACAGTTGTGCATAACTTACTTCAAGCAATGTGAGAATGCTGACTTAGGTCACAGGTCACCGCAAGCAGCTGCAGTGTGCGAAGGAATCGATTCGAAACAGGATTTGCGCAACAGTAAGTGGACGAGCAGCGAACAGGGAACAACTGATCGTGAGATTGAATGGACATGTGAGAAAATTTTGTGAGCTTTTGAACGCTTCCCGCGCTCCCTCCCTTCCGCAGAGGCAAACAAAGACAACCCAATCTACGACACAGCTAGTTCCATGTCCATTCAAAGTGTGATGAAAAATATTATGTGATTCATAAAAATGAAAAATATGATCTAGTAAATTTCGCACAGGTGTTTGCTACTCAATTATAACTGTCTTATTGCGTCGCTTTGTTAATACTTACGACTAGCTTAAGTCACTCACAGCGATGCTTATTATTATTACCGAAGGATTAACAATCTCTTAAAGATAGTAAAAAACATACTTTTTATGGACGAAGGGTTCACAGGGTCGCCTACTAAGTCGTTTCATACAGCTTAGATCACCTAGACTCATGGCAGATTGCTTATTTCTACTTATTACTTTGGAGATAGTTTAATAATAAAATATGTGTAACAATAACAATAACAACAGGTATAGACGAGCGGATATGCTGACGCGATGAATATTTTAAGGATTAAGCGGTTGAGGTGAGTAGATGTAGTATGTCTAGAAAGACTTCTTCGTCCTTTGAGGCAAGACCATATCCTTGGCGGAATTGAAGAAATGCAGCAACCCGTACTTCTTGCCTTTTCGCTTGAAGTAGTTTGTCACAACGTCGTTATCATTGCCAAGCAAGTTGCTCCGTTCAGCTTGAGTAGGTAACACGTAGTCGTTGGCAGAAAGAGAAACGAAAAACGCGAAAGGCACGACCCACAAGCATATCGAGAAATACGCCATTACCTGTTTATATATAATTTTAACTGAGTTATTCCCTCGTTTTTTCATTTGTTAGATTTAAATTTCAAAATAAAAAACGCGTACCTCCATGAAAGGGTAGAAGTGATTGCTGAAGTGTGAAAAGGCAAAGTAGTGGTTGACGATGACAAAGAAAATTGTAGCAAGGAAGGGTGGAGAAGACAGAACGATGTAAGGGAACGTCTGCATCACGTACAAGTGAGCTATTTGAGCTAATATTCCAGAAAGTGTCATCAGCAACGGGAAGTCCTCAAAGAACAGAAATCCGAAGTAGACGCCTAACACAATCTATTACAACAACTAAATTAACACACAAGCTTTCCTCATATTACAAAATCGTCATTCTACTGTTATTATAATCATTAAATCTTACACAGATTATAGCCTTGATCATTTTTCCAGCTGCAGAAGTATACTCTTCAACAAGCTCTGCTAAGTAATATAGTCCAGAAGCTGAAAAATACAATGACAGTACGTTAAGTTTCAAATCTGCTAGAGTTGTATTTCTATCGAAGTTCCTAACTTACCGACAGCAAGGGATGCAAACGCAAATTCGAGGACCACAGCGATCCACCCCAAAGTCCACAAGAACCACATTTTGATGGTTCGAAAACGTGTCAACAAACTAAAGACTCAAATGACGTATTTTCTTCGAAGTTGTGAACCTACCCTAATTACTCCTGTTTACGTGACTTTGTGACGACAACTTAACGAGAGAGAGCTTTTTAGTACGACAAACATAACACGTCAACAGCAGCCAACGCCAAAATTTAACGCCGTTCTTGTCAGAAGGACAAGAGAATAAGTGTGACTGCGCGGCGAGTGAGTTGAATGAGAAGTGAAAAGGGACACGAAGATGAATGAAGACTTAATACTCCACATCCAAACTTCTCCCGCCTTCCAAATAAACTCTATGCTAGACTCCCGTTACCCCATGTGACGCCTGTGAGTGTTGCACTTAAGTTCGTACTATCCTATAATGCTGTTTTTAGTTTGGCAATGCAATGTCAAATTCCTAGTTAAAGTATATTTATTGTTAAGAGAAGATAACGAGAATGAAGCTAATTAAATAGCGTAAATCTTCAGAATAGGATAAACTCTGTTGACCACTTCTTGGATTTGGCTCTCGTCTGTGATTCCTAGGAAAACAATTATTTTATTTTATATGCATCTTTTAGGATGAAACTAAGACGAACTTAAGAGCATTAAAATAGATCTACGAACAGTCTATCGCAGAATGATGCTAAGGGAGGCTGTAGGCCTGAACTCTAGAGTAATAGCGATAACCTAAATGCATGGGTGTGGTAACCTTACCTGTCAGCAGCAAAGCACCGGTTGCAAACGCAACTGCTGTGCAAGAGGAGTTTGCTAGTTTGACAGTGAGACATACGCCGTTGAAGGAATGCGGGTCTAATTGGCTAGAAAAGATAACAGTTGCATTAGCTGGACGAAGATTCATTTCATAAATCTTAGATATTTTAGACAATAAGCCTTACATCGGTTTCATTCCCATTTGCACACGGAATCCGTCCTGCAGAAGAGCATGAATCCGGATACGATAGTCTAGCCGCACAGTTGCAGAAATGTTGCTCACGCGTAACTGGAAAAGCTTGAGGTTTGATGCTCCCCAAGCCAAGAGTTTTTCGGTTGTGATTTGAGCAACCTTTTTAGAATCTCGAGTACTTTTTCCCCCGGACACTACCAGGTATCCTGATTGGAATACCATAGCTTGAATAGAGGGATATTCCTTGAATCGTAGAACCAAGCCATTGAATTTTGCTGGATTGTAGTGGAGATTGATTCCTCTTGCAGCCACAAGTTCCACAGGGATCTGTGCACCTAATCTCCCAGAGACAACTACAGAACTGCAAAATACAAGTTACTTTAGTAGTTAGTAGTTATTACCTGTGTCAATTTCGAATGCAATTAATACGTTGGTCTCTAACTTAATTTTACGGGACAGACCACTTGGGGGCTTTCCAAAATCATGTGCCCAAGGCGATGGGTTTGGGGCATCAGCACTAGGAATTAGGTAATTCTTAATGCCTGCAAAGTGAAACTCTTTGGTTGTCATACGAGTGTGTATTCCAAACGTAGAATCGTTCTCCTTAAAGTCTCCAGGTGTTTGGCTCAGAACCGCTTTTTCTAAACTCATAATGTCCATCGTAGGAAACTCCTGAGGCACTTCTGGTGAGAAGACTTTCGGCGGTTCTGATTCTGGTTCCAGTTTCATAGTTGGTTTGTCTGATCCTTTCGCCTTGGACTTCCGTCGATGGAAACTATCCGCAAAGTACTTAACTCGCTGTACCTTAATGACTTTCTGCGAATTCAAGGAGAAATTACATTTAGCATATCAACCCGTCATGTACGAAAGTATTACTAACTACGCGATTTGAAGTATGTATAAATTAAATCAACTTACACAATCATTTTCTGAGTCGCTGGAAGATACCATGTTGAAGTCTTGAATCGAATCAGGAAATCCAATATCAATATGAAACAAATTAGTTGTAGGGTGGTCGACTGTGAGACGTCTGTGATTGACAGACTGAACTTGACTGAAGACTTGACAATAAGAGCAAGTTGCCGAAGTGTTCCCAATCTCGATGCTTAAGCACTTCTGAGGGACCAAAGAGCAGGGAGGGCAGTGAGAGCACAGCACAACTCCTTCGAACGAAATCTCCTAGTTCCTTAAGTAAATGTAACGATTTGCAAGGATGCCCTTTTCTAATCTGTGGCTTTCAGCTCTACAGTTTTGATAATTTTGAGGTTTGTTCGAGGATGGGTGTCTATTTGGGCTTCTGAAAGATCTGCAGATGTGATATACGGGACACAGTGAACAATGTCTTTCATCAAAGGAAATCGCGATCGAGATATGAAGCATTCCAAGCAGAATGATTTGTGAGACTGATGCATAAAACTCCTGAATGTTGCCGTCGCCATCTCAAATCTCAGACGAAGTTTCTGAATTTCCTACGTCTTCTGCGTCTCTCACATTCTTTTCTTATCAAAGTTTGGAGATAACGAAACCAGATTCAGCATCAAACCAACACCAGGAAAGCATCAGGGAGGCTCCATGAAAAATTTGTGACTCTTTCAACTTTCACTATCCACAGTCACTCCAATCTTCACGGGATAAATTAATGCAAAATAGATTTTATTTGCAGATATCACTCATTGATTAAATTCCTACACGATTTAACAAAATTAAACAAAAGAGTCTGCAAGTGATAAGGCTAGTCAAAGTGATTGATTACTTATAATAATTATATTATACTCATTGAAACACATCACATTATTTAAGTTACTAACAACAGGTTAAACTTTATATTCATCTCCTATCAATAGATATTTATGATGCACTGGTTTCATGCATTACTCAGGCACGGCTAGTACGATTACAAATACTAAATTACTTATTATGCTTCATACAGTTGAATTCGTGACAAAGTCGGCTAGGAATTCAATTTCCTTGAACCATTACCGTTTACTATTTGAATGGGAACTTGATGAAGCAGTATTATATGGAGTCGTGAAAACAATTCAATTATTATTCTCGAATTCTTTGGCTGATTTGATTTTACGTCTAAAAAATTCTAACATCTGCGGAGTTCTGGTAACTCTGTATTTTAAAACGAGATACGGGTATTAATATTTTTTTAAGCACCGAATTTGCTCATCTCGTGGTTTGTAAGAAACGGGATGGAGGTGGAGTAACTATTGAGAAGGCTGAGGAAGCTCCCTCAGCTGCTTCAAAATTGTTTCGTGGAGTTTCTTCTTATCTCTTTCGTCTTTTTTCAATACAGATAGAATTTTTTTCTTGTCTCTGTCTGCTTCACGAATCCTGCAACAAAACACACACGGTTTGTGAGTACGTCCAAAATGAGGATTAAACACATATGAATGTGAACATACTTTTCTAAAACTTTGATAGCAGACTGCGGAGTAACTCTAGGATATTTTGAAGTAGCCTCTCCAAAGTCATGAAAGTACGAAGAGAAGTCACATTGATTAAACAGGTCTAGTAGTTGTCTTGCATCGGTAAAGCATTCTAATAATAACGACGGATCTAGATCTTTTACTGGCTGAGACTGGGCGAACTCTGCAAAGCATAAAAACGTTATTAGTATTTACAATGTTATATGAAGCAAACGAAACTGACTTACGTTCACACTGAATTAAGTCTAGCTCTAACTGCTTTAAAGCACCCAGAGAAATATGTTTCACTTCGTCTTCTAATACTAAGGACAGTAACCGTTTGTTGATATGCTGACACGCAGCTACGCAAGCTGTCCTCGCCACTTTTGCCTGGCAAATTATTAGTGTTGAAATTAGTTAAAGGAACACTGCATGGATAGATATGGAGAACCTACAGGAAGATTGGTGAAGGCCAAGAAAATGGACTGCAGAAATGCAACCAGATCAATAATGTAGTCAGATGCTCTTCCTTGTGGTTCACTAAGCGTCCATTCATAATTAGACAATTCAAAGGTCTCGTCTATCTTCACTTTCAATCTTTCATAAATTTGTTCTTCCGCTTCAGCCCGAGCGTCTTTGAACATTGATTTTCCTTGAAGCTCTGCAGTGTGGGAGACATTTTTTACTGAACCACTGTAAAAACATAATTTCATTCAAAATTACGATTTTTTCTTAAGCTCTAACTTTTCAGAAAATAATTCACGTACCCTGTTATCCCGCAAATATAGTCCTCTAGGTATGCATTCGTATGCTCTAAATAATTTGTATTAATAGTAATTTGTATTAGCTGCAGCAAACCAACATTCTGTTTCTGGATAAGTGTGCTCAAGCATCCACTCAGGGTTCGCATAAGCAATAGGTTTGTAGATTTCCGTATCATGTCGTCTACTTCAGTTTGGCTAAGATTGAGCTCTTCCGTGTATTTCAAAGAAGCAACAACAAATTCTTTAACTTGTTGGTAAACACGAGGTACCATGAGGGAGAAGGGGAACCGTCTTGGAAATGGACTATTTTCTAGTGAAGGATCGGAGTACGGGAAGTTGCGAATCATTTCATCATATTCCTCTTCGTCCATAACCTAAGAATTGTATTGAATGATCACAATATAAAATTACTATAAAATATGATAAAAATTGCAAAGATGTTATAATTTTAAAGGGCCTACTTGAAGAGGGTGGTATGTGTCTTCATCGAAAATTTCTCGAAAAGAATGAACACAGCGTTGCATGAGAACATCAGTATAATGCTCTCTGATTTCTTGCAATGTTACGTACAGGTGAGACACATTGTACCCATAATTCTACAAGTCAGAGATTTCAATAGTAAAATTCTGGAAGTCAGCACTGTCACCAATGCATCAATACTTCTGTCCTGTATCAATAATACTACATTCATTATACTTACACTTAGGGTATTTGAAAACAACATGATGTGATTTTTAATTTTTAGAATTAGGGCCCCATCCGTACAGTAGGACTGAAAAACCACAAATATTCTGTAAATTTTTTACTTTCATCGTGTCAGACGAAATATGTGTAAATTCTTCACTAACAGCGTGTGTTCTTAATGTATTGGCTATGGATGGTAAAGCGCTACTCCACATTTCTTCCAGGATCGCTTGACTGACTAACCCGTTGGTTGAGTATAGCAAATGGTTTTCAATAACAAAGAAGCCAACAATTGTATGGAAGTACTCGTTGTACCCTTGTAAACTTTCATGTTGCTGTAAAAACAAAAGTCACTAGTTATTCTAGTTACTGTAATGATTTGCTAGTTGACAGCTTTGGCACGGTAAAAATACTGACCATATTTCCGGAAGGCTGTAATACGAGCATCGATTGTTCTTTCCTTTGTTTACGATAATAATTCTCGAAAGTTTGTTTATCCCCAAGCACAGTGAAAATATGAAGGCAGCGGTACAAAGGAGAAAAATCCACTAAGTCTTGGGCACTAAGTCCTTCCTCTCCATCACCATCTTCGAGATTTTCTGTAAAATAATGGCAGGTTTTAAATGGTGTTTAGTTTGAGGGGTTGTTATTCAATTACTAGAAAATATATTCTGTTAGTGTTTTGTGCGTTTTAGTTTTATATTACCTGAAAATGGATTTGCACCTCCGATCTTCAGAGTTTTATTTTTCCTTGGAGCGGAGCTGTCCAAGTCCAGTTGCTCAGCAGTCTGTACAAAATCATTATTTTAGAAGTGCCCCAGTGTTGTACCTTACATAAACTAACTAAGAACACTCTTGTTTTTTGGCCTATTGTAATCCATAGGATCAAGCTTACATGTTTCATGGCCACTTCTCCTATTTTCGGGGAATACTTTCGTACGTTTTCAAGGAAGTCTTTTAGCTCAGACATACTGGAATCCTGAATTTGTTTTCTATACCTTAACAAGCCAAGAAGTCAATTTTTAGTAAACTTCAGTAATGTGGTCAAGCAAAGCTGAATCTTACTTTGGAATGCAATCTCGAAAATGATTGGTAAACCGATATCTAGAAACTTGAGGCAAATAAGTATGCTCTAGTTGCTCCAAAGACTTGAGTGCTGGATAGTACCTGATGATAATACATTATTACTCCATAGATTAAATAAATTATAAGCTTGAACTTAATAATGCCGAATTACCTTTTTTGTTCTAACTGTTCCTTTAACTTGTGGTACATCTTAAACACTGGAAGGCATATTTCAAGTTGCTCTATCGTAGACACTATATTACTTTCTACTCGTCGAGCTGATGCAAGATCTTCTCCTCTTTGAAGTACATTGGCAATCTCCACCTGCAGTTCCTTATCCATAGAGGATATTCGACCCTAAACATCCAAACGTGATTATGTATTGCCCATTAATGCCCGACTCAACTGTAGCCAGTTGAACTAACCTTAAGGTCCTGAGCTTCAGACCTGACATTATGCAACTCTAAAATTGAATCGATGAATCCTTGATAATGAGCATTACACAGTTTCTCGATGTCCCTGTCATGACTTTTAATTCGCTGTTCTAAATGCTCAAGAAATCTCTGGTGCCGCCCTTCCTCAATAATTGTCCTGCAAAGCCAGAAGTACTCAAAATTACGTGAAGATCTGTATGTCACAAAACAGTAGCAACCAGTTCATTAATGTATACCTGAATGTCGGTCCCCAATAGGTATCAAGAGCTTCTATCTCTTGGGCCAATTGCTCATAGTTCTGTGAATCACTCGACCCCATAGGAAGACCGTCGTCCGCTGCATTATTCATGAGGTGAAAGGACGAATCCTTGAGAAAGCTCTTAATTACTACTGGCAAATTACTGACTCTCTCAGCCCGACCACAAAAACACCGTCACCGGAATCTGCCTGCTGTGTGGCTCCTACAAACTGACCTCTGAGTTCTTGACACTTTCCTCAGATTCTTGAATTGCAAACACTCATGTGTAAATACTTGTATCACTCCTCACGCAAATATATGAAGCACCAACCTCCACGTACCACTAAATCCGATTAAATTAATCGAAAACACCCACTGACAAACTCGGTTGATGTTTATTTTCTAAATTTGTGACAATTGCAGAATTCAAAAGAGCCGCCTTTAATGACGCCCCTCCACTCTATGCTCCCACCTTCCTTTGCTGCTAACAAGTGAACAAGTCGTCATACGCATACGGATTGAATAGAATGAGTTTTAATTGAGATTCTAATTGATCATCAACTGACTACTTAATGTATTCATGATCAATTTTATATTTCCAAGATAATTTTTCATCTGTGTATTAGCATAGACTAATTAGTCTATGGTGTATTAGCAATTCTCAACTGAACATCCCACTTAATTTCTTCTTTTTACTTATCTTGAGAGAATTCGATTTTAATAGAATTTAAATAGTTCGAGCACAATGTCGTATTTGACTTCAGCTTCTCGTAATTTATTAATAAACACTCAGATTACGAAACATTCCTAAACATTGCAAGTTCACGATTAGAAGTTGAATAACAGCTCACCGAACGAATAAATTATAAGCATTAGAATATAGAATGACTTCATAGAAGTAGTTGCACACTGTACTTTTAAGCATCGTTTTTCAGATTATATTCTGAGAGGTAACCACAATATGACAACATGGTATTTTCTTGTACTGTTGAACTTGAACTCTGATTGCAGCATTGGAAAAAATATAAAAAACATGCTTGGAAGGCCTTAAGTCTAATGACTGATTGTTAGTTCTTTCAGAATTCTACCCAACAGAGAACAGGAAAGAAGACTGCGCGAGAAGACTGCACTCTCAACTCTGTAATTCTGTTTGAAATGGTGTAACAATGAGTAATAGTTAGATGAAATTCATTTTAAATACGTAAGAAAGTATGTGGACACACTAAACATACTTATAAACGTTGACAAAGATAACCTGATAAAAACGGGTCAAGAGTTCAGATAACACATAAATTGGGGTATTTTGATAACCTCGCAGAAAATAAAAGTGAATTGATTGAATCCAACTTAAACTACAACTTTAGTGCAATATGCAAATATCTCTTGCAATGCAACAATTGGTGGTTATCAGGAGTTTATAGAGCACATTGCACTGGAAAACAAGTTTAAGTGTCGCCATTGATGCTCTTCTTGTTCTCATCCTTAGTGTCCGTATCATTGATTCCTGCGAGATCGTGGGAATCGTCATACTTATTTCTAGTATTAAACGTAACAGTCCGTGACATTAATAGTTATCCAAGAATGTAATCAATTAATGCATCTCAATTTGATTCAACTATAACTCACAGTCCAAAGTTTTCTCCATCTTCCATCGTTTCAGGTAGGCGTTTTCCAAATGTCTCAGGAATGAGCAAAGCAAGAAGTCCAGCAATTAATGACGCTGTCCCAAAAATCAGTAGTGGTAGTGGTTTCCAGAAGTCCCCCTGTTTAAGCATGATTTCTTAAATTTTAGCAAACAATGATGTTTGAATATTATTTTTGGTGATCAGCTCACAAGAATCAAAAGACTGTTAGCAACGATTCCTCCAACACGAGCAAACATGGAACTGGCTCCCACACCTCCATTTCTGACAACCGTAGGAAAGCTTTCCGCAGTAAAGATGTAAATAACTCCGTAGGATGCAGTAATGCACATTTTTCCAATCATTGCAAACGCAATTACAACTGAGTTCCATTCTGTAAAATACCCATTTTGTCATTACTTCACTTCAGTTTATCGTGTGCTACAAGATTCATAATATGCTTACCCTCTGTGCCAGGAATAAAGGCACAAGCTGCCAGAAAAAATCCTCCTGCCAACATGCATCCACACAGCACGATTTTTCTTCCGAATCTTTGAAGACTAAAGAGTAAAAATAAGTACGCTGGGACTTCCACTGCTCCAGCGATTGCAAAGTTCAAGTAGTCTAAGAACACATCAACACAATCGGGAGTTTAATCGCACAAGAAAGATAATAATTTAGAGCAATGAGGTGCAATTTTTGTATCCAAAAGATTTACCATTTCCTCCCAGATTTGAAGTATTTAAAGACAGGCCGTAGTAAACTCCAGAATTAACAAACCAATTGAAGAATATGTTGAGGGAACGAAGGCCAAGTCGTTTGTAGCGGAAAAGGTCGAGAACAGAAACACCCGACTTTACAACTGGTTCTTCAGCAAGACTTTCGTACACATCACTAGAAATGTGAACGTTATTTTCCTTGGCAACTTTTTCTAATATTTCTTTCGCTTCGTCCTTCCGACCTCTTGCCAGTAACCATCTTACTGATTCAGGAAGAAACCTACAAAACGAATTCGAAATAACAAGCTGTACGGTATTGTAGTGTTATACCTTTTAATCGTGATTTTAAATCTAACCAATAGTAGGAGAGGAAGAGGAGACCAGGCAGAGACAAAGCGATTTGAAGCATTTTCCAGTCTCGTATAAAATATGCAAAAACTGCTGTCACAAGATATCCAGCGGTGAAGAAAAACTGACAACAGACTCCCACTAGTGTACGCTTTGACGGTCCAACCATTTCCATTGCTGCATTACACAAGAAAAAGATAGAAAGGTTCTCATGTGTTTCCAAGCTTTAGTATAACTCTACAAATCTTGCTTACCAAGGACATATCCGACCAAAAATATCCCAGAAGTACTCGATCTAAAAGTAAATATAACAGGTTAATTATAAATGATCATCATTCATCCATCCATACTATCGAATCATATTAATCAATGATTCTTTCACACCCAACTATCATCCTAGCGATTACAAATGTCCAATATTCTGGAGCGAGCCCAGCTAAAATTCCAAAGACGACTTGAATGACTAAGGAGAAGAAGAATATCGGCCGTCTTCCAAATCTGTCTGATAAATCTCCAAAGAGAATGGACCCGACCATGATTCCCACCATGAACAAATTTTGAGCGTTGGTATATAAAAAGTTCCGGTCGCATAGCAAATCATACTGTAAATTAGCAAAGGCATCGTTCAGAATATCATTCGTAGCTCGAAGGATGCTCGTGTGTTAGTTATTGCAACTGGACTCTTACGTCAATTCTGGCACTGGATTCGTACTTGGAAGTATCGTAGACATATTGACCATTACACTTGACAGTGCGATTTGCAGGGACTCCTCCATCAAAATACGAAGTATCTGTGAAATTAACATCCAATCTGGTACAACTGTCCCATGGAGCACTGCTTTTTGAATCCGAAGGCTTAGGATATGTCATGTTAGGGAAATATCCATCTGGTAATAAGCTGTATACAGCATCTTCATTCTCAATAGGTAAGCGGCACCTACAGTTAGCATTACACGGATTTGTCATCACAAAGCTAATATAACGGTTCCTTCTGTCATCCAACAAAAATTAATAGAATTCACCTGTAATCCACTTTAGCACCGAGAAACACCCAGGCTAGCTTATGCATAGCACAGCATATTGCAGGTAGACACAAGAGTAAGTACACTCTGACCTGGTACCTTCCGAATTCTCCGATGATCGGGAATAAGCTGTCAAACTTCATGATGTCCTTCTTAGGCTGACAACTGTCCTTCTTCTGGTTATGTTTATCCTCAGACTCCAAGCTTGACTCTGTCAATGCCATATTAGCAAGACGTCAGTAAAAGGAAGTATCGGATTAATAAGAGACTGTAACTGGATAGATTTGCTGTGACAGTGCAATCCTCAAGACGTGTAGGGAAGAGCACAAAAATGCATGCAAAAGAACATGACCGGTCTACTCCTAAGAAATAAACTGCTACATATATATATACATATATATATAAATATAAGAAGGATGCAGTGGAATCCAAATATGAATCCGATTAACGGGAAAGTCACAGCTAACAAATAACTGGTATAAAATCACTCAGCTAATCGTGTTCTCTGAATCTCTAAAATCAATCACTTTTTATAATGGTTTTATATTTTACAACTGAGACTCATCTGTATGCTTGGTTTCGCTATCATAAATTATAAATCGCAATAATAGAATATGGAGTCGCATCTACGATTGTTCTCTTGTGTGTGTGTTCATCATAATATTATAGTACTGAAATACTGCTCTTCCAATAATAAGCCTTCATATTCAGGGATTGTAATGTGTGTTAAGCTAAATCTAAACATATACAGGCAAATCTTATCTCAGTCCAATATTTGCTACTGCCTTAAATTGAATGGATTGATGTACGTTTGTCTTACTGACATTTAGACAAGATGAATCATTTACATTTTGTGCGAATGAACAATTGCACTGTAATTTTCTTCAAATAGGAAGGCTTCACATTGATGCACACTAGTACGTATAGTTGAATTGAATCGGCTTCTCATTTTCTCTGTTTAGTCGGCTTCGTAGCACCTATAACATCCAAATGCCTTGCGACAAGAACTTGTTTTGCAGGTGAGACAAATTAGAAAAACATGTTGTTGACGAGTTAGTAATTATCGTCATCAATGTAACAGAGATGTTTAGCTGCTACCGTTGAGTTAAATATGGTATGTAAAAATACGTTAGTATTTTTGCAATTAAAATCTGCTTTTCCATTGTTACATATATAGTTACTACTTACAAAAAAAAGTAGCAGTAGTAGTAGTAGTAGTAGTTTTTTTTGTAACTTCAGTAGAAAAGAAAAGCCCAGAATTTCTTCATTAATAGTAACGATTTACAAATTATGTCGTACCTTAAACCTCTTTTGAGTCAAAGTTGAGAGTAGGCGACCGGTTCAGCCCAAGTCATAAGCTGAGTGGAGCGAGTGGAATTGCTCTTTCCCGGAGAATTTTCCGACTCACTCCACTCACACT
>JAQGAD010000324.1:0-46507 GCA_034696625.1 Isotomurus palustris | reverse complement strand
TCTCTCTCTCTCCTCCTGTCTTCCTCGTTTGCAATCGTTTTTCACTTCCATGTCAAAACTTTTTAAAACAAACTTTTACTTTCTCCAGGAGAAAAGTAAGTCGGTGAATTCGTGAGAGAGAATGAGACGACTGGCTCTTTGGCAATCCCTGCTGGACTCCCATGCATAAGTAAATCTAACCACATCTTGGGCTTTCTAGAGTACTTAGTCCTTCTCCCATCTACACACACACAATCAGTTGGAATCTTTCTCAACTATGTCGACTGAATAAGTAGTTTTGAAACTTCACCAACTTCCACAGAAAGAATTTCAAAATCTAATTTCCTGATCACTAGAGATGAAACTTCTCCACGACTTCTCCTGTCTCCACTTATACGTGGATGACGATAAGTAAGCTTCCCTGGTGTTACCTTAATTTCAGACATGCACTAAAGTTAAAGTTAACACACTTGTTTAACCGACGTCTCATTAACGGCTTCTTCCTGTAGCGTAGGTAAAAATTTAACTCTCTCTCTCTCTTTTCTTGCTTACTCAACGACCATCATCGAGTCACTTTCTCAACATTTATGTGCCAAACTCCCACTAAACTAAACTTTCTCCCCCTTTGTGGTTGATTTCGATTAAAGTTACTATCCTGTTTTAATTACATCAGGCAGTAATTTGTTTATATCTCTTAGGCCTATTTGTAGTTACGGCCCAATAAATATACGACCATCAAAACACGAAATAGTTATTACCTCTGAAGATACTGCGTACGTACACAGAGTTTACTTCATATCAGTCTCGGATCTAACTTATTACTACCAGAGAAAGTACACAACCGCCGTATTTTTCGTCTTACGCAATCCTTTCGTATCCAAGTAAAAATTTATGACCAACCTGGATAAGGTTCTTCACAGCAGGGATAGAACTTTTCGTGTCTCTCAGCAGGAACTGCCAAAATATCCCACTCTACTGAAGGGTAGTACTCTACCAAGTCAATCCCAATTTCAACATTGTCTTTACCAGGTTGTTGATTGATGTGTTTTAAGTCGATCTATAAAACATGTAAAAATATATTAGACACCTTCCTTCCTACTCGACACTTTTATTTCACAACTCAATATTTCAGCAATAAAAAACCAAATTATTATAGAAAAAGCTTAAATTAGATAAAAGCCAAAAGACATGCTTTAATAATGCTTGCTTTTCTGCTTCTCTACTTTTTTATCGTTAGTAACTTAACCACCACCACTCCTCCCTGCAGACGTCTGACCAAAAAGAAAGCCCAGTCAGAATTTAAAGGATTTAGGATTTACATATGATAGTTGTGTGGGATTCACTATTAATTCTGAGCTCTCCACTAGCATAAAAAGTCTATGGATGTTCATATTATGCACACATGATTAATGAAAGCAAGAGTCCAATTGTAAATGGTGTTTGAGCACGCTTGAAGTGGTTGAAGAAGTTTTAAGGGAACGAGGGAATGTGGTTATCACTCATGGAAGTTACACATGCCACCCAGTTAAAGCATCTCGTAGAATGCAATTGCAATGAAACATTGTGAGAATAGGACCGAAATAATCCAGTTTCCACCAATTCATGAGAGTAATTTAACTTTTGGCCTGAAAAAGCAAAAACTGAGGTCGTTATCTAATACAGGAAGAATGCAAAAAATGCTTTCCACTTCGAATCCCATGTGAGCTACTCCTTTCTCTTGTGTGTAAAAATCTTGAGCGAATAAAACGGAAGAATGGGCTGGAGAGTTGAGGGAAAGGGAGCCTGTCTGCATCTCACAGCCTTCCTTGTAGATTTCAAGGGACTCTCTAGAAGCTAAAGCCGAGCAGTTATTCTTATAAAATCCCTCGTGTCCTCCAAACCATGATTCTCACTCTGCTGGGCTCAATAGCGAAGTACACACACAGATGAAAGTTCTGTACTTTTGTGTGTGTGTGTGTGTGTGTCTGAAGAAGAAGCCAGCACAGCAAGTACGTCCGTGGATATTGGCAATCCAACGACGAACACAAGTGGGCCAGGGCATTTTCTCACATCCTCAGCTCGTTCGTTGTGTGCTGCTACACTCGGACTCCTCCACTATTATTACATGCTGCTTGTTTAGAATAGGCACTTTACTAAATCAGTCGGGCCGAGTTGACTTTCACTTGCAGATACATATCAAACCCGAAGTTTGTGACTTGTACTATAACGACGATGGAGAGAATTGGAAGCCAAGTCACATATGCGATATTTCATGTTCTCGTCCTCTAGCAGTTGTTAGTCCTGCTGAACCCAGGGATTCTATTATAGGAGTTCCCCTTCCAACGGAATACCAAAGGACCCAACTTCGAAATGCATGGAGAAACCCACCAGAAGTACTCAACCAAGTCCTCCTTGACTTCACAAGGCAAATCATATTCCACTGCTTCCAAAACAGATGTCCATGCAGTATAAAACACACATTCAGATACACACACACACAGTCACACTCACATGCGACGAGTTTGGTTTCGTTGGTGGTGACTGCGTGTAAGTTATTTTTGTGGCTTGCCCTCATGTTTATGCATTTTATGGCCTCAAATCAGCAATTCAATGCCCCAAAACAATACAAATATTATGCATGCTTTTATGAGCCGCAAAAGGATTGCATATACGCCCTGTTGGAACTTGGAACCTGTTCTGACTTGTTTCTGACCTCACCATGCAGACTCCTCCAAAAAGGTAGTTTAAAGCCAAGAGAGCAGATCTTCAACACAAAGTGAGCATAAGCGACTTTAGATGAGAGTGAAGGGTTGAGGAGCGTTTAAGTGAAAAGAATAAAGAATAGGGGCGGCGGCGAGAGTTTAATAAAAGTTGACACGGTGTCCTTACCATGTATCCGTCATAAGTCCACGAGCCGAATTTCATAAAGCACGTCTGCATGTCAAAAGGGAAGTAGCGGACATCAATTTCACAAGAAGATTTGAAAATTGCAGGTGGAGTCCACCTCACTTTGCCATCACTGTGAAGGACGGCCTTGGTCATTGTAGTGACCACGTACTCCCCATCAGCACTGGAAGATGAGAATTTGTGTGAGAGGTGTGGAGTCTCATCCACATGACAAGTGGATATCTTGACATGAAAGAAGAAAGTGAGGAGACACACACATACTTGTTATATAAAACGATATCAGGAAGCCAAATGTGTTCGGACGGTACGTATAGCTCGGTCACTCCTCCATACTCCTTCGGATCCCACTGGAACTTATGATCTTCCCATTCCTGTCCAAATTGGATGGAGGAGAGGACGTGAAAAAGTTATTCTTACACTCGACTACATAGGGACGAAGGCTTTATCATTTACGCTTTACGATTGACTAGAACTCTCTCCCCATGAAATAAGAATGAGCTGAATTCTCCATCCACTTTCACCCTATGGTCGTCCTCCTTTCACTCGTGAAATAAAGACTGATTTTACGGCAGCATAAGTTGGACTAAGAGTCAGGGAAAGATGATCTGAGCGCAATTTAATGCATGATAGAAACACTCACAATTCCGACCTGTCTGTCTCACTGTATCATTCCTAGATGAAAGTTCCCCACATGGAACAGTAGTACACAAGCACAACACCGCCGCCTTTCTCTACTTTCTCCCTACACTTCAGACCCTTTTTGTTGGACAAATATTTTCATCCAACTCCACATATATGCCTCATATATACACTGTGTACTGTGTAAATACGAAATCATACGAAACAAAGCCTACACAGAGTACAAGAGATCAATTACGTAAGCACTTTTCTCCATTACGCTATTGCTAATACTCACGTTCCTCAACTTAACTTTAACCGCAGTACACGCTACGTAGAATCCTACGCAGACTGAAATAACATTACGGAGACTCAAACTACAGGCTTAGAGAAAATCTCGAGGAATTACGGAAACAATAAACTCGCTAAATTATCCGGTAACATCAACAGACAGGAATATCTCTGGAAATGAATCATTTGGGTGTACAAGGCAGACGTATATATATGTTGTATGGGAAATCTCTTGCCTCCCAACAGTCCACCTAACAAACGAACATTGCACTCACGTCTTTGTAATTCAACCCATGCTTCGAGAGTTCCAGAAACTTTCTCCAATCTCAACATCATAAGGCACTGTGTGTAGCTTTTTGCGCAATACTCGCTGGATTCATTGTATATCATGAGTGACAGATGGGCTAAAACAATACTTACGTGCTCCAGCCAGACGTTTGTTGTTAATATTTGATCTTTCAGGTTCTGCAAAGAAAAAGAAAAATTACATCACTTCGTGAGCTTCCTCAATCCAAGGCGGTGAAGCATGATGATGTGGATCAAGTCTCCAGCTACATTGAGAGAGAAAGTACGGAGCAACTACTCACTACTACTACACTACATCATGCGCCTAAAAGTATATCCACTGAAATTGAACTACCACTATTGTAAAAGCAAGACTTGTTTTGAAATTTTAGACAAAGAACAAGAAAGTGAGGCGAAAGGAAGTCCAATTAGTTTTAGCTACGTGAATAGAATCGGTGGAGATAGAAAAGTGCTACGAAGAAAGTCAAGTCAAATAAGGACGCTGCGTCGGTGTGTATAAGTTAATACTGTGAAGTCCATAGAACTTTGTGTGCCTTTGTGTATCTGTATAAAACAAACTCGTTTCGTGCCGTAAAGAGCGTATTGCTTCTTTGTAATGTGATGTCTTGCGAGTCACAAGGAATCCATTTACTATACACAGGGAATTCTTGTTAGTCAATGGATTTGCTTTGGGCATAAAGTAAAATTGGTTTTGAAGACTAAAGGTGGATCTTATATCTTGCGGAAATAATTTTCTATTATCACTCAAATCTAATCCATTGTGCTTGAGACGTCTCAATGCATCCCCCGTACGTAGTTGATCTTAATCTTCCTCGAGATAAAACATTCAGAGGATTTATAAGTTCAAAGTTGCTGTGCTCAAGTTAATCCTCGTGATCAGAGAGAGAGTAAAGAGTGTAACCGAAATTACGCTCGAGAGTATAATCTTTTAGAAACTGCAAGCCTGTGTGGTGTTGCTGGTTGAATTCATCAGAGTTGCGATGTTGCGAAATGGAGCATCACTTGGTGTTTCCTACTAGTAGAACGAATTCGAAGACTGCAAAGGAAGCTTTCGCTCATATGCTGCAGAGTGAAATAATCATTTGAAGTGACATCAAAGAGACCAAATTGCTAATTAAGCTTCAGCTCAGCATAATCAATTCTTTAGCCAAGGGGATTCACAAATATTGGATAAGTTCGAAATTTACCCATGATTTCATAAGTTTATAGTTTGTGTCATACTCATTGAGCAATAGTCTAAAGTAGACCTTGTTTTCAAACTTTCTAATCGAGTTAAAAATAACTTACGTGATAGACAGAATAATGTTCTCAGTGTATAGCACAAAACATGAACACACTAAAGAGCTTCTCAAAATAACAACTAGACGATCGTTATTATCAGAAAGTACTGAACTAGAAAACCCGAATTTAATTAAAATAAACTTGCTTAAAACTGTCTTCCAATTAGTTAATGCTTTCCTTTCACCCACTTCAAACTTAATGCGTTCTTAAATGCATTGAAATTCTAATTGCAAGATTGAACGCGAATTCTAAGGAGAAAGCTGCAATTCTTGATCAAACTCAAAATCTCATGCAATATAGTTTTATTCAAGCGTCAAGATACTCGCTCATGTTGAAAACTTGTCGTCTCCTGTCATTTATCATCAGTGACAATTTGAAAACCATTGATCCTTAACGCATCGTACTAATAATAATAATTATGTGTGTCCTTCCTACTTCGCTTGAAGAGGAGCTGAACATCAACTGAAGTGAAAGTGCTTTCCCCGCTACCGGAGATGCTATACGCTTCACGAAGCATTAATTGGTTTTCTATTTACATCATTTACACAAGAGCCTAGAAACTACTTCAATCTAAAACTCTTGAAGCCGACTGTGTGCTTTCATGTAACACGCCACAAGGTCTGCTTTCTATTCTATCCACAATTCATCGTGCACCACGATACCAACTACCTTCATCCTGTGATACACTTTCCTCCGCCAGTCAGTGAGTGCATCATCTTGCAGTAGTCCCAAAACACCTACACTTAATGGAGAAACCCTTTCATATATGTCTTATTATTACTACACGTCGCGGGTGAACGTAAAAGTTACCTCCGAAAATCTCTCTACAGTAACCTCCTAGTTGGAACGAATGACTTCAACTGAACTCCAAACTAGATATACATACACAGTCAGGTGCAGAGCACAGAGACCAAATGAATTCATCTTTCCGTAGCTTACACCTTCCACTATGCGAATATTGGAGCAAAAAGTAATAATTTGTACTACACTGTGAGCAGATGAGGGCTCGTGGATTATTCAAGCGACACAATGCAAGCTGGAGCTACACGAGGCTGAAACTGAGTGTCGTTCTATCATAGACTCGTTCTTCCGGCACTTCTGGTGCCACCAGTGACTGCGACACGAGTGGAAGAATGAAATACGCTGTAAAAAGCTCGAGCAGAGTACGCAACCTATTCGAGATACTAAAGGAAAGTGAAAATAAAATGATTTGACTTTTTTACTGTATGCCTTTTCCTTTATTTCTACTCAAAGAGCTTCATCCTCAACATTGAAGTGACGTATGCCGCAGGGAGTATCTCAGTTATTAAGTTAAAGAGTGTTGCATATTAAATAACAAAAATAAAAATGTTAATGAATGACATGGCATAGTGTAAATTTGTAAGCGTTCCTTAGTAAGTCTTTGTTCCACTTTAAACAATCAAGTTGTTTCACTCATGATGATGAACTAAGTGACGATGTAAATGTACATATAGGGAAATTAGTTTACTTTTTATAATTAAAATCTCGGCTGGATGTATCTGGGCAATAAAATATATAATTAGAGAAAGATGGGCTGACAAAGAGAGAGAAAGGGGATCGGAGGCAGCTGGACTGAGTGAGCTCTCCTTACACTCCACTGTGGGTTTCATCTTCCTTACGAAACAGTTTTATAACATCAAAAAAGCGAGGAAAATGTTATCCACGGACCGTAAATTTTTCTCATTTAATTTAGATACGCGCATTGAATTACACAAGGGTTCGTAAACTATTTTATGTTCTGTGTAGTTTGAGGCGCTAATGTACTTGAGTGTGGCTCCCATGTCTCTGTCTCTGCACGTACGACTTATGTGCATGAAGACTCCTCTCATCTTTCTTTCTCTCATACTTTCTCCAGTTCTCCAGCGTGGGCTGCTTTTGGCATGAAGAAAGTCAAAGAAAAAATAGAGAATAGGACGAGTTGCTGGAGTCTTCTACAGTTCTTAGTTCTTGAAGATCTCAGCTGGAGATGGCTGGAGAGAGAGTTTTTCTTCTATATGCTTCTCTCTGCTCCTTCTCCATTTCTTCGCACAAGGAAAAATTGAAGGTTCAAAGGGAAATTTCCAGACCGAGAAATTTTGTCCAGTTGGATATAAGGAGCATAAATGTATGGCCGTGTGCTTCTTTCCGAACAAGCTCTCAGGACTTTCCCTACTTACTTACGTCTTCTTCTATACGTTTACGTAAGTCACCCCACACTACACTACTTCATTCCACCATAACGAATACAAACATTCCAAGTGATAACTTTTCGTAATATTAGTATCCTGGATGGATGGATGGCCTAGGGATTCGTAGAGTTTAGTTTACTCCACTTTTGGTGCAACAGCAGTCGTCATTTCCTACAGAAAAGGGAAGTAAGAGACAGGAGAAGGGCAATGTACCAAAATATTAAGGGAAAGGGTCAAAATAGCTTGTTGTACTGAAGTGAAAAACTTATACGACCACGGGAACAACGCACAAATGTATATCTATGTGTTTCCTCGTATTTTAGGACCACACAATACTCTAAATGGACGGAGAAAGCAAGGAAATTCTAGTTTTTGTACAGCCAAAGGAAGAAGAGCCGTCACTGCCTCAAACGAAATAGGGGCAATGTAGTGTAACATTGTTTAGCCATGAAGAGAGTATTGGGAGTTGAATCGCGAAAGGACATGGGAAATGGAGAAAGTGTAATATCCTTTGCCTTCAGTCCCCTTGTCATTTACGTGGCCAAGTCACCCAAAAATCACCTCGTTCACTTTCTCTTCCCTCCCTGCCTCTCGTGTGTTTTGTTCAATGAACACAGAACTCTTCTGGATGAATTACACCAACCAAGATGGGGTTCCTTAACTATATACACTGCTGACATTACACTCCTGGTCCTGGTATTATTCACAGGCAGCCATTAGCGAGGGAGACTCAATTTGAAACTTTTCTGTGGGAATAAAAATCATTCGTATAAATGTTTCCGGGAATTCACTTGACGCTTAGAGAAGGCCTTTTAAAATTACTTTTAGTACGAAGAAACGTTAAGTTCAATTTCCCTCAGCTAAGAGAATGAGCTGAATTCTTGTCGTAATTGAATTAGTGGAATGAGAAGAATCTAGAGAGAGAAGGATGAGGAACCAATTACCGTCGAAATGATACGAGGCGATTATGTTCTGTGTAAGATGATTTCAAAGTAGTCTCTCCTTTGAAGTGGTTTACAGTTCATTCACTAAGGTCTATAGGACTTCTAAAAATGATGAAGTGAGGAGCAGAAGAATAAAACTTGACAGATGCATGTCAGACTCATAAGCTCATTTTCCGCATCCGCCATCCATCCGTATCCTTCTTATGATGTATTGAACTTTACACGGGGAGAAGAAGGGAGCCAGCAACTGCTTGAAAGCATGTTGAGGCGCACAAAAGTATGTTACCAAAGATAAAGCCTTTATCATCACAAAACCTGTCCAACTAAGGACCGCACATCTGAAATCTGATAACACTCTTCTCTCGAGAACTTTGATCTCCATTTTAGCACCTACAGTGTCACTCTTAGGGAACTGATAAAAGAAGAGTGTTCATTCAATTCAACAAATATTTTCCCAATGGTTATTTACACCGCACTCACTTCCGAGGAAACTCTCGGAATGCTCACAAAACATTATGCAAAGAAATAAACGTTGTTTTGTTTACGATTCACAAATGCCTTGCAGTAGTAACAACAATATTTGTTTATCGAACAAAGCTAACAACGATAACATCTAAAATGTTTCGGTCATTGCGTCGCCTCCAACCTGCGGAGACTCCCGTCCCGTCTCTCTCCTTTCTTACGCAAGAAAATCTAAAACTTTATTGAAGGTAGATGAATACAACATGAACACTACGTACTATTTATTTTACAGCCAAGTTGAAAAGTTCAGAAGCTTTTAGGAAGCAAGGACGACTTATCATTGCATTTAATGATGAATCGCGAGTAAACGAACTTTCTCTAGTGAATACTTCCCCTGCCTCCAACTTACTTACGGGAAAGGCGACTTTGGAGGGCTGGAAATAAAGTAATGTTGTCTTCTATCACTAATGAATTCGGAATCCCATGATCATTCGTTTGAAAAGAAACTTCTCTCTCTCTCTCGAGGAGGTTGGGGAAAGCTACTAACTACTGAAAGGAACGACGATAGAAGCAGGAGCTCCGTAATGTATGTAATATAAAAGAAATACAACTTTTTCCTTTCGTCTAATCAAACTCTCGTTCGCAAGGACACAGTAATGACATTTTGGGTCTCATGGTCGAGTAATTTTTTCTTCCGCTCTTCTTCCTCCTCTTCAGGACCTCGTGAAGTCTTGAGTTTATTTTGTGTGCGAGTGTTACCGGATCATTTCTTGAGTGAAGGTAATTCACTTCGAGTAGTCTTCCAGTTGAAGTGCAACATTTTCTTTTTCCCCTCATTGAGTTTGCTTCGAATGAAATAGAAAAACGTGTATGTTTCTGAGGGCTAAATTGTGGTCAGCCAGGAGCATGCAACCAACCAACCAACCTTCCAAGTGTTATGAGACTTGTGTGTGTAGAGAGTTTGAAACCGACCGTTATTTGCATTTTGTATAGAGAAGGAATCAAGGAGTTCTTGAGTGATATTAGATCGGAAGACACAAAAGGGGGCTTGGGAGCATCTTGGCGATGGACCTACAACCTCCACCGGGTAATATGTGTCTTTTAAAGAACTCGTAAAATTCAGAATACACTGCCATTCCAGTTTCTCCGAAGCGGACTGGAGGGAGCAACGCGGACGAGAGGACTTAGCAGTTTCAGCCTTATTTCTTCGTTGTGGTTGGAATTGGGATTGCTTCTCTCCGCTGTATAAATGTGTACACACATAAGTACATTACATAGTGCCGTATGCGGAGAAAGCAGAAGGAGTGCGTGGGACCTACCATATAAATTCCATTTTCTCTGGCTTCCCTCTCTCTCTCTCTCTCTCTTTATTTACATTGTTCCACCTCGTTCAGAAGATTGTTTGAACTCGAGATGTTGTATTATTGTATTACCTTGCCTAGGAACCTGGCCACCACTACTGGCAATACTCCTGCTACAACTCCGACACACAGTTTTCCTTGAAATAATTTGAAATTGTGAGAGGCACATTACATTTCACCGACAAACAGCAAGTACCTTCTCAAGTGCTATCTCTGCAAACATTTCCCAGGGAAAGAACATTTAGATGAACACGGACCAACCACACGGTAATTCATTTCTCCTCTGGAGTCACCAAATACATAACTCATTGTTACTTTTGTTGTAAACTTTATCTTCCTGAGCTACCTTGATAACAAGAACTTAATGTTATATTGTATGCATAGAATAAGTAAACCTCTCTCTCCAGTAAATCGAATTTATGTTACATCTGCATGCACACTCAACACTGGAGAAACGTAGAGCCTCTTTCACCACAACTCCTCCTGTGTCTCTACATCATTCCTGGCGTGCACTTTAATAAATGCTAACTGACCCATGAGATTATTCCTTTTATTCTTTTTACCATCCACGAACAACCAAAAGAACCAAGCAAGGACCTTCAACTACCCCGACCACACACACCACACACAGCTTTCTCCGTACTGCACTACTATACCCCGTTGTTTTGTAATGATAATAATCATCTAACCTTATTTCGTAAGAAGGGCAAAAGATGATGAGAAAATGTAGCTTAACAACTGGCAAGGGTCTTTGAGGTAACTCTTTGAGGGATCAGCCGAAGCACACAACGCAGCAGACGAAAGTCTTCTTCCAAGAGAGACTTTAATCAAAAAAGAAAAATTCACGTCCAAATTGAGAAGCTGAGGAAGAAGGCGAGGGAGAAGGGGAGCGTTGCACATTGCATAGCAATCTCTCCCTTTACTTTCACTTCCTGTGATGTGTCCTCTATCCCATTCCAACTCGTGACTTACTGCTCCCATCATAACAAATACAAAGCTTACCTATTTGCCAATGATTTTGTGTTCAGCTTCAGATGTGGGGTAAAAGAAAGTGTGTGTGTAAAAGTTACTCTCCTAACCCGTCTGCTCATCCCATCCCATGGTTCCAATAAGGGCTACAATTTATGTGAGCAAGGCTCTTGCTGAGAATAATCGTTTTTGGAGGCTCCTTATATCAATGAAGTGTATAGAGTTCAGTGTGGTAGTAACAGCAGCACCAGCTTTTACGAAGTTTAGTACATAATAAGTGCCATACCATCCAGAGAACGGCAACTACGAATTGGATGTGTAGTAGTAGTAGTGGATGTAATACGCTCCCGAAGTTAAGACTCGTTGTTCGTTGGCTTGAGTTTCTGCTTACTCGTCTGTCCTTAACATTCTACCATACTTTGCCGTAACAGTTGTGTCCCCCCACATACCACCACACTTCCCGAGTTCTTATTTTCCTCTAGACTTTCTCCATCCAACTCTTCTTAATGGTGAAAGCGACAAAGTTCTGTAATGTCTGAAATACATTTCCAGTCTTGGACAGAAATCCATTCTATTGTTAACGTCTACTTCCGTAAGCCCATTTCAGTTTAAGAGAGTCATACATACATACAACAAGAGAGGGAGAGAGAGAAGAGAGGAATCTCTAAATGTACTCGTATGCTCTTAGACTTTTCTCCCCTTAAATTATCTATATACACTACTAAAGCTCTCAGTATTCCTTTCCTTTGTCAGTAGGTAGGTACTATTGCAAATTAACGATAACACTCTTAAAAGATATCCGAATGGGGTTAATAGATAAGACACACATTTCTTTCTACACGTGAAAGCCGGTTGATTCCTTAGCTTCTCATGAAATGTGTCAGATCACTAATACCGATGCGGAATAATAAATTCCAGTTGCCTATTTACTTTAACACTGAAATGCTAACTACACATGTAGGCCTGTGGTTCAGGGATGTAAGAAGAATAAGCTGTAAATAACTACACGCTCATTTATTTTTATGATATAATTAGCAATGAAAATTCGAATGCATGTTATCACTGGAGAGAATGTGAAGGATCTAAGCAAGATTGATTATCGTCTGAGGAAGCAGCTCGGAGTGAATGGTAAATATAAAGCGAAGGAATGAACATTTCCCCAATCAATCTGGAGAAATCATCATCATCATCTTCTTGGATCCAAAACTGCCTGGCGTGGTGAGATATGAAAAGAAGACCGAGGAGAAAGGATGTGATGGGTTTATAAAGATATTTCGTGGATGAGTAGACTTGTTGTAGTTGCGAAATGATAACTCGCATTTAGGAGGAATTATGACATGATGAAGGGAGAAATGTGGAGGGTTGATGGCTGGATTATGAGTTGGCAAGGAAAGTATAAGTAGTCCAGTGTTGGTGTGTTTTATACACAGAACAGAGGCACACAACAACTATAAGAAGTTTGAATCGTATGGAAAGTGTAGACAGGATAAAAGAAGAGTTCGAAGAGGCCTTTCTCCTCTCTCATTGTTTCCTACTTATTTCCAAATGATTTGGCGAAGCTGGATTGAGACCCATTAATTACAGAGCGGAGGGAGGAGGTATAATCTTTTTATCTTAGGACAAAATGTGTGTCCCTCCCAGTTGAGTACTATTAACATTGTGCCAACTCTAACTTTCTCCTCTTATCACAATTTGTCTTATCTTTAATAATAATATTATTATGAGAGTAACTATCCCGGGAATGTGTAAATCTTGGAGGATGCTTTTACTTTAATTGACTGTGGGTGGGTGTTAAGCCTTAAATAAAAGGGTATGATGGTGAAAGATGAGAACATTACGATGGAAGGACAGCCAACTAGAGAATTCTGTTTAGTTTTATGGACAAGTTATTGATATCATCACGAGAGACTTGTACGTATATTATATAAAGTGGCGTAGGCATAGTCCTCCTTGTCTCTCATCCCTACTGAAGTTTCTAGGATGAAAAGTATCATAATTTCTTCGTACTTTCCTTTCAAACCCACTCGCTATCTCATTTTATCATGAAACATTTACTTTTATGTCAGATGTTATTAAGGCCAGTCTCTCGTTGTAGCTGAAACAAAAGAGTTCTCCACGAGATGATGTACAGTACCACAAGTGCACTGCGCGCTTTTTGGGAACCTTCCATGTGGAAATTGTCTCAACTCATCTTTTCCTCTCATCTTTTGCCAACTTTAATTTCATGAGATAACACGGAAATGGTGCTAATGACGGAAAGTGGCTGCGTTATATCTTTTTAAAACTTCTCTCAATGGAATGAGTTTAGCTCATTTCCTCGATTTTTGTATGGCGTTGTATAAGTAATCTCTAAATGTTATTTGTACGTATCTTCTGGAGGAGAAAGTAATACATTTATTATGCCTAATGGGAAAAGAAGACTGACGTAATCTGCAAACCATTAGCAAAGCAGAAGAATAGAGTGTTAAAATACCACTTTGAAGATAGTAGAAAACTTCATTTCCTCTTGAGACATTGTGCAATTATCATCTATTTTATTTGCTGTTGAATTAGGGAGGAAGCAAATCAAGACGTGAATTGTAAGCTCCTTGTGGAGGATCATGATCCCTGAATGTATTTACATAACAAAGCAATGAAAGAAATGTTATTAGGCATAGTGCTTGATTGCACAATAGAATGGATTCGTGACTTCCCGAGCATTATCGTAAAAGAAAGTTTGATTCAGATGGTAAAGAAAAAAGATTCATCCCTTCATGTACCTTGATTGTGAGGATAAAACGAACTTCCGTTTACTCTCGTGGAAAGAGATATATCTAAACTGTCTCAGGTTGTTTGGCTCTATGGGAGGCGTGACATCTTTCAGCATTTGTGTTCCTCGTTTTCTTTAAAAAATCAACTGTGTACGTTCTCGAGGAAAAACGATAAGATGAACAAGTGAGTGAAGGACACATGGGAAAAATACAACTCAACTGTTAAGGTTGCACAACCAACAAGAGCATTTGTTGCCAAATAAATGTTCCAACGAAGCGTTGGGAGTGACAACAGGCCGAAAGTGAAGAAGTTCAGTGGATCAACAAGGAATGCTGATAGGATTCAGTGAGATGCATGAAAAACCATTTGGAATCTTACAAGAAGTAAGATTCACTTATGCTGTAAAAACCTTAACTTTAGACCAAAAAGTCGATTCGTTCATATACACAAGGATAAGTTGTTATTTGCTTCATGCTACAATTTCTCCGGTTGATGGCTTGAACTGACTCACAGCAGAGTCTCGCAGGGACGAGGAAATCTTGAAAGTAAATCTGTTATGTACGAACGAAGGAAGTTTTTACGCCTGATGCATTTCACATCCAACTTCACTCAGTTTAGTAAAGTCACTCAATTCTAATTTTTTTCTTTGACTCCGTCGTTTGCACTCCCGAAAGCAAAGTAAAAGTTCTTTTGCCTCATTTCTATCCCAACTGCCATGCACCATGTGCGTCTTCTAGTATGCTTGACAAGCAACACATATACTTTACTCACAAGAAACTCTACAAACCCGTTTGTGTCCGCTTACACAAGTAAAAGGGAAACGAATGTCAGTTTTTGCTCGAAAGCATCCTTAACTGTTATACCTTTCCTACTATTGAATACGTTTTCTCGAAACTCTTTACTTCAATAACTTATTGACGAGTCTTTTATTTGACATGACTTTTCCACGAAAGCAACACGACAACTGCAAGTGTACTTACAAGTGCTTCTTGTATTACGCTTTTGCGCTACAACAAATGAAGCAACCATTGCTCGAAGTTTTTCGTCAAGGGAAATTCACATTAAAAGCCCGTTCATATTTCACGTGTTGCGAAAAACATTCAATCTATCTGGAAAGTACTTGTCGTCATTAAGCCCCACTTCTCTAGACTTTTCTTCTTCTTGTTGATGTGGGAATATAAGTTGTAAAGATTTAATGAGCTGAAACAATTTTACCGCAACTGTAATTGAATCAGCTGAATGTAACGTCACACTGTTGTACCCGATTACACACGGAATAAGATAAATATTATGGGAGGAGTGTCGTGCCAATTCTACGTTAGTGTCTTCGAGTTGGATGTATGTCTCTCGACTTAGACTGGACAGTTAGACGGTACTCGTTCTTTAGTTCGCTTAAATCGATTACTTGTAAGAGACAAATTGAAATTCACTTCCATTGTCGCTTTCTCTGGAGTGCCAATTACACGAGTACATACATTTGTCTATTTTTAACGAAGTGAGGGAGTAGAAGAAGGAAGGAAGACTGTACTCTGGCTGTCTTGTGGCACACAGTTATTTCATTACTTTCCATACGCTTGCACTCGAACATTCGTAAATGTATCCACTTGAATAAGACTAATTGAAGGAAGCCTGAGGAGGAAGAACCATTAGGAAATCCGAATGGCTGACAAAGATTAAGATGAGAACCAAATCGGATCTCAATCGGAACTACAGATACAATGGAATGGTAGAGCTGTGGTACTTGTGAACACCCTGTGAATGAGCTCACTAAGGGATATTTTGTTACAGACGAAATAGATTTGGCCGGAACTGTCTGACATCCTTCTACTCCCCCAGAACAACCGAAGAAGTTGAGAGATACACGACAAAAGAAAAATATACAAGCAGTTCCAGGCCTCCAGTTTGAATACAATGATTCTCCCACAGAACTTTCCTTCTCGTTGTTTCCTCTAATATTTGCAATGGACAAGAGGCAGCCAGTCCATTGTTATACATAAGGCCGCCACTTGTGACAACACGTTATATATTCCTAGAAGAGAAAGCACTACAGAAGTAGTAGTGCTAACAAGGAAAACAATAGAGATAGCACAGCCATGAGATTTCTACGTAGGAAGACGCCTCTCCCTCAATACATCTCAATGCCTGGTTCATAATGGACTTCGGTCTGTCTCAATGCAACTCGTGAGGAATGGTGCCTTGAAGAAGTACCTTGTCACCAATAAAATCTGGATGCTAGACAACATCCAACTTATCTCGAGTGTGTAGGAGATGCTTTTGGAAGATTCGTGACCGTACAGTTTTGGGAGACGCCAAAATAAACGACACTGGGAATATTGGCATTACATGAAACTGGACAGGCAGGCAGCTTTGATGCTACTACAGCTGTAGGCTTGAATCCAAGATCAATATTAACTGTCTCCCTTGTTTTCAACAGGCACATCGTGTAACGTGGAACCGTAGAGCTTTCCTCTCGGCTGTCTGTCAGAGATTCCCTGCACAGTCAGCTCACCACCCGACCCTACGATTAAAGCTTTTTCCATGCCACGCCATGTCCATTTCTTCCTTTCATCTCTCACAAAACTTCCGTGAGTTACATCATTTTTCCTCCAAACTTTCAAATGCCGTTAAGTTTTCGAGGTCGCATGGACATAATGATGAGCTATGGATAGAAAAGTTCGGTGTATGTTGGGTAAGTAGGCTCCTTCACTTCTTGGTTTAGTAAGTAAGTTGAAAGATGACTCTTTCTCCTCTAATGGGGCAAAC
The DNA here is from genome assembly GCA_034696625.1 of Isotomurus palustris. NCBI lineage: Eukaryota > Metazoa > Arthropoda > Collembola > Entomobryomorpha > Isotomidae > Isotomurus > Isotomurus palustris. The sequence goes on along the minus strand of JAQGAD010000324.1, from coordinate 29,707 downwards.
GTTCAGAGATTAAGATAACTAAAAATTAAGCAATGAATCGTTCTAATTTTGCACACAGTCTTGCGCTTGTCTAATAATACCACACTCCTTGCATTGTCGTTTAACTTCTCTCCATGAATAAAATATGAAGCTAATTGTTCATCATTAGCCGACTCTGCATAAACCGAATGTGCGCTTCCCTTCTCTTCCTCAACTAATAATCATACGCCTTGTGTTTCACTAAGCAGAAAAGTAATTAAGGAATTTATTCCATTCAGAAGTGAGGAACCGAGAAGGGATAAGCGATAAAATTTTTAGGGTCTGCCGATTTGAATAATCAGCACATTTGGAGTCAGGATAACCCATCCTATAGCTTGTAAAAATGAAATGGTCTTTCTCCAGCTTACTTAAAGGTAAGAGGCGTGCATTCAACCAAGAGAATTGGTACATTTCTACACAATGTGTCTTATACTATAGTCCCCATAGTAGATGTGCATAGTGTGTGTCAGTGCGCTCATGAAATCCACCTCGGAGCTAAAAGTCATATCATTCATGCGAACTCATATAATGTGTATATATCCTTTCTGCAAAATATCTCTTCTGTAGTTGTGAATTCAAATCATCATTTTTTACATAAAATCATCGTTCTCGTCCCATATTTTGCTTCAATCTTTTAAAAATGTGAGACATACAAGTCTCACTGAATATTCTTCAAGATTCTGAGTGCTCCTGCATCCAAGTGCATTCTCTACGCCATAGAGGCACAGACTAAACATATATCTTCAGGTACACAACCCCCGTGAAAGTATTCATGAGTCGTCATTCTCGATAAAACCAATCTTGGAGAGAAAGCAAGGGCGTTCGTAAGAATTCAAATGGGTGCTGACATTTGATTGTAGAAAGAGCGAGGAAACCTCAGAGAAAGGCAGACAGCGAGTAGACAGATGAGATCGGTCTCTCAGTTTCATTCTTTCTTCGCAGGAGCAGAATTGAGAAAGGAGAGAGAAAGTCGATAGAAATCGAATCTCTACGATCCAACTGAAACAGCAGTCACATTTAATGAGTTAGGCTTTCAGTCTCATTTTCATTCTCTTCTCATCTCCTTTTTAACTTGCAACTTCAGCCTCCCTAAAATTGTAACATGTTACGCTGGAAATTGCTTGGGAAGTCACTAGAGTACCGAAGCAAGAAGGGTTCTTTGCTCTGTTTACTATGTATCCAGTATCACATATACACATGAATGCATATAGCAATAGTTTTGGGTTAACACTTACAAAGGTTTGACGTTTGATGGGGAAAGACTTGGGAAGGAGAAAGTAGAAGAACGGAAGCCAAAAACGGAATTACTGTACTTTGGTGGTTGATGCTTTAAATGAAAGTGAGAGAAACATAATGCACCACAAATGTAGTGGGCTCGATGTCTCTAAGCTTGATAGGAGAGTAAAAATACCCTCAGATTTAAAATAGAATCTTTCCTCTAACTATTGTGTAGCACGGGGGTTCGTTCGTGTTGTCAAAAGTAGCAAGAGTTGTAGTCTTCTAGTTGCACATTATGCTTCAAAGCCGTCTTCAATTGAATAGGACCGAGAGAACGGAGAGAGCTGATTTAATGAAAACTTTCACTAGTCTAGATACTTTCCTTTAAGCCTCTCCGACTCTTCCTGTGGTTTTGGTGAGCATGCATGCACGAGGAATGCGAATTGAATGGACGGACGTTGAATCCAGCAAACAAATCTTCATCACATCAACAGTGAAATGTATGTGGGCATGTATCGAATTTTGCAACTCCGAATGAAACAGCATTCCTTAGATGTGTTTACTCTCTCTGTGATGCATTTAAGTATTTAAAGAGACAGGTCTTGTTTGTTTACCGACAAGGAAAGTGCAGGTTTGATATTACTGTTTGTAGTTTGTGATATATTATATACAGGCTCCATCAACTTGAGCCAGCCTCGATGTCGATGATTGAATTAACTCAAATTAAAATATTGGCTATGTCCTCGAGTATTTCTGAAATGTTCGTGAATCTCACTACAGAAAAAATGCAAAGGATAACTCAGCTTATCTGAAAACTACGTTCTAAGGATGAAGTATAGGAAAAACCGCACAACAAGATTCCAACGAGTAGATCATTAGACGGAATCCGGAAGTTTCGGAAGTCACTTCGGTTATGTAAAGTCCCTTAGATGATTAATCGAGGCAATGTAGCGTGAAACTTTCGTCTGGTATACGCCAAATAATTATAATCCTAAGCTGTTCTACACTCCATACAAATCAGTGTAAGAAAGAAACGAAGAGTATACGAAATAGCTCAGTAGGTTGTTTCCGCTGATTAGTAATGAGTTTAGCTGATACGTTCACTTCTTCAAGGTTCGATGCACATCACAAAGTCGTTTTTCATTCAAACAACTAATTTGGCTTCATCTTGTAGGCCGCATGGAGCTTTCTCCGGGAATAAGAAGTCATCAGCGAACTATGAATTCATCACGCGAAGCTCCAAATCCTAACCTTAATTTTACTTCATTTCTCTTGCAATGAATTAATTTTCCATTCAAATAAGCAGTTTTAATTAATACTCGGTAATGTCTGTAACTTAATATCGAGAGATGATACATTTAGTGGAAAAATTCATGGTAATTAATAACAAACCATAAATTCCGAAACACAATTGCTTTGAAAATTGTACTGCCAACTACTCTGCAGCGTGCCATCATCTGCTGTGAAGAGGTTGAGTTATGATCATTTTATTACATCATGTTACAAGTACATTAAACGGAATGATTTGGTGGTGCTGATGCACCAGTTTATGAGGAGGAGTTGTGAATCACACTTGTCTTACGTACACACCAGAAATCCCAATTAAATATGCACCTCGTGTTCTACAAAGATTAATGTCTTCAACGCTGGGAGAAAACAAATGGGCTGATTATTGAGAGAACAGTCCCATAAGAATCAATGGTTTTGAATAAATACTCCATATAGTCATATTAAACTTAATCCGATTAACTCACGTTCCTGCGCGCTTTACTCTCCCCCCTCACCGATTCTATTCGAACTCTTCTAATCCACGCAGTTTCTTATTTTAGCGTTCTTTAAATTCCCACGACATTTGTAGGACACGTAAACCAGCCCAATTTTCAGGGATATAAGTAGCCGTAAGAAATATATAAGCTTTCCCAAAATTTCTTTCAAACTATTTAATTCATTTGTTGTTCCAAAAGTAATAGTCAGAAGACAATAGCCCAAGGCAGAAGGCATGTATAGGCGTTCTACTCCAGACTTAATTCCTTTTATGCAAAAGTAAATGAATTAAATTTGTGAAAGGCCGATCGATTCTATTTTGTCTTGAGCAGGAATGGCCCAGATGAGGTGAACGGATGGGGAAATTCATATTTAAGACACGTGCAGGGTGCATATAAATAGATAGTAATAAGACATCTGTTTGTGTTGCATAGATGCGTGGAAATTGCATTTGTCGGGACCTGAGCAGAAAGTAAGGCGGGTGGGTAATACTGTAAATGAATGTATTTTGACCCATCCTCCGCCATTCCCATCTCTTGATAGGATTTCCTTTCGCCATTTACATTTCCGTGTAGGAACTATTAAATAAAATCATCAATAAAAGCCCCATGGATGCTTTCACCTCGGCTATCTACATGTTGAGTCCGTGGCAGTTTGGAACTTTAAATGGATCATGCTGACATGCTATTACTGTGATAAGGGATGGAAGGGTGCGAGTGGGACGTAAAAGGCTGTCGAAGAAAGTTATAAAAGCCAAAAAGCTTTGCCAAGTAAAGAGCATGTATGCAGATTCAATGAGTGCTGGCTTACCAAATCGATAAGCTGTGACAGCCTCAACCCGAGGCGAACTAGAACGGTGTCCGTGTTGTTATAAACAGGCCGTATAAGTCGATTGTAATTGCTTAGAAGGTCGTCGTACAGTCTCTTGGCATCTGGATTCCCATACGCAGGGTAGATCAGATTGAGGATCACCAATACCCCAATGAGGTAGCCACGAACTCGTCTCGCCACCAAATTCCCTTGATGACGATACAGGGTGTAATGGTATGATGGCTGTGGTGGTGGCAATGGGGACGAAAGCAGGTGATGGTGGGTTCTTCTCACCCATAAGGCTCCTCCGACTTTCTTCTTCTCCCGGTGGACTTCTTCACTCCGCTCTGGAGCAGCAGCACCCACTTTCACAGACATTGCGGGACGTCTCCCTTCTCTCGAACTTATTCTCATCCCGCAACGATCTCTCTATTCGACGCGAAAAAGTGGGATCAACTGAAGAGGTCAAAGGGAGAGAGTCTGTTAGTTAGACCGGCCTTGTGTTTAGCATGATTCCCAAGAATATCAAAGGCAGCGGAATTGATTCGAGGAGCTCTCTTCTCTTTTCTACCGCCTCCTCCGACTTCGATTCAATCCTTGATTTCTCTTCCTTTTATTCGAATGTTGGAACATGAATGCACCGGGGTTAACATTATAATCTTGGAGCCGATCCAACTGCCTCCAAAACTTTCCTCGTACTATTAATACAAAGGATAAGTACAAAGGGAGTCATTTTTGTTCTCTCCGAAAGTATTATTCGTCGCTCCCAGAACACACAGCTTAAAATAATAGGATCAGATGGAGGCTCGCTGCTCCCGTCTGCTGCTTCTTATGGAGACTCCAAAACGCTCCCTCCGACTCGAATCTACGAACAAATTGTAGTAATGAACAACTTACAGCTGCACCGACACACCGAGGACGTCAACTCTCTTAAACTCTCCTTCCTTGTGAAAGAGAAGCATTAATATAAAATCATATTATGCATATGGATGGTGGAACACACACAAAACACCGTTATACCCAGCAGCACACACACACACACGTACAAACACACACATTCAACATTCACTTCCACGAACTTTCCTTCTAGTTGGTTTCCTCACAAACCTTCCTCATCCATCCATTTTATGTAGCCAACCAAGAACCACCCTGTATGTATGGACTATGGACATCGTTCGCCTACACAGGAACTATGTAGGAACAGGACGAGTGATGCACTGAAAAAGTTTTTACTCGGAATGAAATTCCCTGAAGTGAACGCTCCGCTTCTTCTCCATCCTCATATGCATTCATCTCTTTCACTTCCTCCAGTATCATTAGAATTACTGACAATGTGGGCTATACTTCTACTCCTACGGGTTAGCGACTTTCTCCTCAAGTGTACAACACAAAATGAACTTTCCTCGGGGGAACCTGTCATTATAATTTCTGCTTTGATGCAATATCAAAGTGCTCAGTGGACAAACACGTAGAAAGGTAGAATTACTTTCACTTCACAGCGACGTTCCTTTCCTTACGAAGATTCATTGGTTGGTACTGCACTCCGTAAGCACAGGCAGTTGGATTTTGTCGGAAACAATGCAGAATGAAGGGGAAAAGAAAAGTTAATACTGTGAAATCCCAATAAGTTTGAACTTTCAGCCCAGAAATAAACCTTTCATGAAATAAACCTGAGCTTTAGTTTGAGTTCCCTACAAATATGCGTATTATAGTATATGTTTGTATGGATGCGTGGGTCTTTAGGTAGGTAAAGTGCCAATAACAGTTATTGTATTGTGTAAAATTGATTAGTTCATTACCTGTTATGGATGAAGTGGATTCAGTTTGTCAAGGATAATGAAAATTATCCTGGTAACAGGCATCCTGTACTCCACAAATTGGCATTCACTCACAAAATATTTAGTAGGCAGTTGTTAAATCCACTGAGGGGAGAATCGGTTATGAACTGTGTTAAACCATTGGACAAATCTGATTTGATTCGCGTTCCCATGAATTGAGTTAAGCTCATCACAAAGGTTTATCAAGTCTCTGAGTCCCAAAAGTGCAAAAGAAGAGCCGGTGGGCAACTCTTCTAGTGTTATGCACCTTGGGAGACTCACTACATGAAATGAGGTTCTTTCTGCAGACAGTGCAGCCCACCGTTACCCTTCAGAAGAACCATGTGAAGGTGTGTGTAGTTGTTTAATTAGGTTTTTTAGGTGAGGAAGTGTAAAAAAAGGATCCACAGTTTTATAAATTAGTCTCTCCTCCTTCACCAGACACACAGACACATACACTCTTCACTTTTAATTCGGCAAAGAGGATATTAAATGTATACATGCACACACTGTTTCCGCACTTGATGAAATACTGCTGACAGAGTAAATTGTTTTTGAGTTTTTGTACACACTAAGTAACACGGAGGTAAGCGTGTAGAATAATATTATTATTATTATAAGAAGAAGAAGACGAAGAAGAAGAAGGAGAGATGCGAGTGAATGAAGAAAGGGGTTTGTGTTGTGTATAAGACTTCGCACACGTGTATGAACAATTACGATTTGCCTTTTTAGGAATGAGTGGCTTGACTTTTTTTGAGCTCACCTTATTGTGTGGTAGCAATAGGAGAAGTGGTGGTGGTGCTCGGTTGGAATTGAATTCTGCAGATAACGTGAAACGGTAATATATTTGAGGCTGCAGAAGAGAGTTTGGGCGAAGAAGGGAGAGAGCAGTAGAATGCTCCTTCTTTTGGAGAAAGGTGCTGCTCAAAACTGGGCAGACAAAGTAGTGTGGTGAGGTTGCATGGGTTGTGTGAGCCTGTTGCCATTCCTTTTGCTTGTCGAATGCCCATTGGTAGTAGCTATGGTAGGAAGCAGATGAGTAGAACTGGTGAGAGAGATGCGGTCCTGACTTACTTTCAGATGAAGTAGTGCAGGGAAAGCCGGAGAGAAAGCACGAGCATGGGAGAAAGCCTAATATGCCCGCCAAGGGGGAGGCAATTTCCTCCCGATCCGACTTCTCTCCCTCTAAAACCCTAACCGCATCTCTCGTTCCTTCTTCATCTTTATCTACCACCCGTATTGCTACACAACCCTTTCCTCCGTATATATACTCCTCCACTACATCCACTTGAGCTTAGTCTTCGCCAGTTTAACTCCCTTCCTTCACTCTCTTATAGGAGAAGAATCTTGGCCATTTCTTCTTCTTCTCCTCAGCTTCAAAATAGCAGCATCACACACACACCAGTGTACCATACCAGTTAGCTGGGTATCACACTCCCAGACTTGCCAGACATTCGGATAAATATAGAAAGGAATATCTTCCTGTACAGGAATTTATTCTGGAAAGAACCTTTGTCCTTTTCCATTTCTTGCGAAGAAGAAGCCAGCCAGCCAGCCAGATAGTATTAGACTTGCTAGGAAGGAGACTCACAAACGCGTATAGACAGAACCTGAGGAGAAATGTGTCCGTGGGCTTCCTACTTCACTTTCATTTCCTTTAGAAGGGACAACACTCCAAGAACGTACAATGGGATGTGATCATCATGATGTTTTGTACTTTGGATGATTCTCATAATGTGGAACTTGTGAAACAACATTATGAGGAGTTGTGGATTTCAGGAAGAGGTACAGCAGCACAGAGCCGCACTACCAGAAAACAGTCGACTGCTGTTTGGGAATACTTTCACTGAACTGGACTTTTCTTCGTTGACGTGGATGAGTTCCGAAATGAAGGGAGACAGCCAGAGAGAAAGAGAAGACGCTTTCCTAGTGTCATTTTCGAACCAGTGGGTGTCCACAAAAAATGTCAAAAACCCTTTCATTCCGTCGTCATCTTAAACTACACTAGCATCATTTTAGACGGCCCTCTAAGTGCACAAGGCAATGTTAATAAGACGGCTATTCAATAGTAAATTATCCCACTTAATTACTACTTTTGCATCACACCTTCAAATTGCTTCTTTTTAGTGCAAAGCTCTTTTAATCACCTCCTACTGCTTTTTTTGTACCTACACAAAAATAAGAATATCTGGTCATATTGTTTTGCGCACAATGTATTCTAATCTAAATATTCAACTTTGCAATTTATTACGACAAACGAAGTAAAATAATTTATTCTGTTGCTGGGAAAAAGAAGTCAGAGAGGAATATCTGTAGATTCTGCTGAATGGGATTTTCATTAAAATCCTCATGGCGCAATACAAATATCACTTTTTATTAGAAAGTTTAGTCTGTCATACACATCGTGATTTTAAGCTGGTCTTTTTGTCCTGTTTATTTACTTTACTTCAAAGGGAAGACTCCAATAATAAAGGACCCTTCACAGAACTCGTAATTCTAGCGAAGAGAGATTTGTTTGGGCTTGGGGAAAAATTCTGGGAAACGGAAGTTGAAACGAACTCGGCATTTAATAGTGCAGAGTACTGCAGTGAACTTTCTCCCCTGTAACAACAATGCGATCGTGATCAAACACATTTACATATGTGAGTTTTCCTTATGTGCGAATCGCCTTAGGACACTACAACACAGCAGAAGGCTTTGTCAGCTTTGAAAATATATCACTAAACTGTGATAAGCATTCAGAAGTTCTCCGTGGTCCGTAAACTTTGGTTTTCATATGAGAGAATACGAAAGACGAATGATAAGAAATTTAATCTGGGTTTATCAAACATGCACTGCTGTTTGTATTTCTTGTTTATTCCATTCTTCATGTTGTTCTTTGGGATTCTTCGAAGGAAAGAAAACACCTTATGGTGAATTATTATTTCCCTTGTATTCATTATTTCATGACTACCGCAAATAATTCTAAACTTGCACCCACTCAGTGTATAAGTTCATTCATGCAGCTAAGCTCAGAAAGTTCATGTATTGAGACATCACTCATTTTCAGACAGTATTGAATATTTCTTTATACTTTCCTTTCCACGTCGTTTGTGGATTCTCAGTTTTGCGATGAAGAGTTTTTCTGCTCTTTCCCTCCTTCACCAATCCACAAAGTTTTGTACGAACACACACACGTCAATTCAATAAGTGTGTGTGCGGTGGTGTTTACCCTCTTCATTTTTCACGATATCACGATAGAAAATTCTCTGAAGTTTTTTCTTCTAAGGATTAAGGATGAACATTCACGGTTAACTAGTCTGGTTGAAAATCGATGTTCATTTTTCTTCTTTCGTGCTGATATGTTGAATGTGGTTTGGTCCGTAGGGGGAATCGCATTAATTATATTCTTTTGGATAAAATGGCGAATCTTGCCTGAGAACTCTTGCCAACAACGCTACATGAGAGAGTAACTAAGTTTGCTCTTAATGTCCATATGTCTGGAATGCAAACACAGGATTTTTCTTCTCACTTTGGAGAAAGCGACCACATTTGAATTTCCATAAGCCTCTAAACGACGCCAAGACTACATTGAGGGCATTATCCTACAATTCAACTTTTTAGGGTAATCCATTCACTCGGAGATATTTCTATCGGAAATGCTCCTGCCCTACTCTTCGTGTGTCTGCCAAGAGATAAAGAATCAAAGTAATGTAAGTGTACATATGTAATGGGTCTGGACCTCAAACTTTCTCCATCACAGATACGTTTTATTTTACACCCATCTATTATGATGTCTTTTCGCTCCCCTCTCACGATCCAAACGAATGATTCACAGAGTGAGAAGAACCCCACTTTTACATCTTTATTGCTGCATGAATAAATCCACGGCAAGGTCCTCCTTTATCCTTTCCTCCTTCATTTATTAAATTGAAACTTCCACAATCGATTCCTATAATCGTCAATTGCTCCCATTTCTCCCATCTAATAGAAGATCCCTACAAATCGCTGCGTTGAAATGTCCATTCTCCAAAACTTCATTTGAATTCTGCTTTAATAGAAGCTTTATCGATTCTTGAGGAGGCTGTGCATGTTAGTGTAGTTTAGAAGATGAGGAAAGAAAGCCCAAGAATTCTTTGGACACAGACAAGCAAAAAAGGTTGCAGGAAAGACCTTGGGAGTAGTTTCGCTATGACCGAAGATACCACTGCAAAGTCGAAGGATGGAGGACTACTACTAGTGCTGCTGCTGCTGCCATAAACTGACCGGCCATAATCTGTAATCCACGTCCGTAATGAAATACGAATACATCCCATCCTGTCCCGTTCTCTCTAGTTGGAGGAAAGTAGGAGAGATGAAGGAGCTAGGGACTCTCCTAAACCGTGTTAGCTTTTACTGAAACTGGCAATTAAAATTTATGACAGAATTTGTCTGTACGTACACTACAAATCAAAAAGAAAAGTGTACAGCTTAGAAGTTACTGCACTGGGGTTTCGGTTTTATGTGAAAAAATATGTTTCTGGGCTGCTGCTGAAACTGAGAGGAGTGAGAGGGTGCAAGTGATGGAAGTAGTTAGACTAGCTCTGGTGTCTGACATGACTTTACTCACTGAGTTATTAAAGTGATATTACATGGAGAAAATATATGACATTTATAGCACCACTCCTCCCTTTTTCTACCTAACCTATTTCTCAAATATTAGACGATCCAAAAGCCTTGCAGAAGTAAGTAATAGAGGGAGGACAAATTCACGTCGACCCGAAAGCTGCATCAGCCCACAGAGCTAATACAGTTCTTCTCTATCTGATCTCATCTGGATTAAGGAAGCCAAAGTTCTTTCTCAAGACTTCTCGCATTTAAGATAGAAAAACTCCACACAGTTTCCTTTCCCTTTGCTTTCTCCATCTCGCATCTACATCTGAAGTTATTAAATTTTTCTTTTTCATCTGACTCGCTCCCTGGAACGCCAGCCCGTATTACATACACCCTCACTTTCCTCTAAGGAGCTTCCCGAAGGTTCTCTCGCGAAGCCATTATTACGCTACTGATCACATATACAGAGCATAAACTTTCTTTTGTGAACTTATTTGCCAACATTTACAAACTTCCATTCCAAATACGAAACAAAGTAACTAGTAAAGTTACGATATATTCTATCAAGTCATGTGTAGTTATGTGATCCTGAATATGTTCACAGCATCAATACTATTGCGCTTTATCTCGTAAGTGTAGGCATTTGTCCAAACACTTTAGTGCCGTATCAAAGAGAGAGCTCTTAAAACACAGAAAGTTCATCCACTTTGTTAGAATACCTTGGATAACACAAAAAACACATCTCTCTCTACGGTAAACATTGAATATTTGCAAAGGCACAATTTGCGGTATGAGAGAAGTGTGTTTTTCATACATTTTATGCTCGTGAATAAAACAAAGTCAACGCTACCATAAACAAGTTACATTGTGTGTCTCATGAAGCTGAATGGCAGTGAGAAACTGCGGATGAACTTCTCTCTCCCAAACTTGTTCAGAAGGTAACATGAACCTGCATACGAATGAACTTTTTGAAACCCATAATCTGTCTCATGTAATTTGAAAGCCACCATCAATTACTGTTAATGCAGATAAACCACTTCTGCTCTGACTTAATTTGACAGAAGACATATAAGTAAGCGCCACGAACTGCAGAAAGTTTGTGCTTTCAGTTTAATTTTACTGAATTTCGGGCGTAGCTCTGACGTATACGGTATTGTGTGTAATATTGAAAAATCTCCAGATTTTTACCGGAAAGTACTATAGGGACTTTCCAAACTAATGATGAGACTCCCCTCAATCTCATCTCTTCCATCCAAACTTACTTTTTCTCATTGAGTTCCGCATATATACACCCGAACAAATTCATTCAAATCACTTTAATGCGTGTAAGAACAAAAGGATTTAGGAAGCGAGAGAAAGTGACGGTTTGAAATTAGTTGAACGAGTCAATGGTTGTCTCCGAGTCTGTGTGAAGGATATGCAGCATCCCACAAAGTCTGACTGGAAGACTCACCATCCATAATAACCGTGTGAAACACACTCTGTTGCAAGAGCGAATGGAAACTTCCTAATCGCGAAAATAAAATGTAGCATCTCACAATGCTCCGTCCAATTGTGTATAATAATGAAGGTTTACTCCGAGAGGAAGGAGACTCGTAGGAGTAGTGGCATCGTTATTTGTTAAATCCAACCAATTCTGTTTCGATTCCTATTCTTAGAAAGTAACGATATGGAGAAAAATGATGAGGGAATATATGGAGTAGAGATCGCCGGTGGTAGGATGGTGGGGAATAGGAAACGCACACAGGGTAAAACGCAGCGTAGTGAGGGTTAGCTGAGTCGGATGATGATGAACCAACGAAGAAGACTTCGCACTGTCTCTCCCTTCGCCCTCATTCCAGTCTTGCGTACTGCTCAATCGATGTCTGCTCCTTGAGCTGGAGCCACTCCGAGCTTAGCTTTCTGCTACAAACCCACTTGGAGAAAGTGGAGAAAGCATTGAACGAAACCTGCGATTTCCATCCCGAGATTCTGGGGCCAACTAAATTCTCACCACCAAGGCAGATTCAGTAAACTTCTCGCTATGAGACAAGTCCGTACGTTTCTCCTACAAAATTTGGATTTGCTTCTTCCTTTCCAATCAACTGTCTCTCCTTCCTGCTCACCAATATCGTCTTCTCCACAATAAAACCACTCATCGTCATCTCCATCGGGCATTTCCTGGCGTAAGTCCACTATATTTTATTTATATTCTCTTTGATGCGGGCTTCTCGACCAGAGACTCAATTCTAAATTGCACTCTCACCACTCCCGACTTACGTTAAGCATATACACAAGTAGCAATATACTTCACTGTTGTGTACCTCTTCAGTAACAAATATCTGTTGTTTGCATTGTTGAAGCTGTACAAAGATGAATCTAATAGATAATCAAGCCTCTAGTATCTAAGTGCACAGGAATTTACTCATCAATCTCAAACTGCATGAGAGTACAATATAGAATAGCCTTCCTGCATGCCTCTCGGGATTCGTCCAGAGTGCACAGTCAGTAAGTATATCGCGGAAGATACGAAGGAATTCTTGTAACATTTCGAAACCATGAGACATGTGTACATTAAGCGTTTGAGAAGACGAATAAGATTGATTGGGAAAGGCAGCGAGGAATATTAATTTTTGGAGAGCGGGGGGAGTGAATGGATGCTGGAGAAGTTGTTTGTGAGTATTCCTAAGTTAGTTTGGTTGAGCAAGGACAGCGGGTGAGCATATGAAACGGTACATTTTGTCCATGCAAAGAATAATACGCTGAGGCTGTTAAGGGCCTGGAAATTTCATGCAGTAGTAATGATATTTTGGCTCTGGGCCAGAAAAGATTGTCGGAACAACACTTATTTAGAATTCAACTCTAGTCCAGACCTTATACTCCCTGAAAAATGTACAAGCAAATAAAAAAAGAATTCTGATGCTCCCCACTCCCGAGCAGATTCCACATTACTACTTGTTCCAGCCTTTCCTATAGAAGAGGAGTAGGAGTACCTTATCGGAACCTTAGAGGAAGGCGTAAGAGTATCCTGTGTTCCTTATCTCGTGTTTGTTGTTGTGATTTTAGGTTATCGAAATGAAATGAGTGCCATAGAAGCTGTGTAGATTCTTCGAAGATTGAATCAGCCAAGAAAACTGCTGCCTCCAGTTACTCCAGTCTATATGCGTGAGTCTCCTGTTGGTTCACCGTCGTCTCCCTCCATTCCTTCTGTATTTTTCTACCAAAAAGCTTACTTAACTTGTACGACTATCGTTCTTTCCTCTTCTCCCCACCTACACAACCTTTTGATCAGGAGTAGTCGTAGGAAGTCTTCAAATGCATACATATAGACACCTCATCCTTTATTGACTGTGCCCATTTAATCAGCTTATTTTACCTTCTCATGCCACAGCCTCACATAATGTTTTCTTAGCGTCTTTATCACGGCGTACCAAAATAGGATCATTTTGCTTCCTTACAGCACAGAAAGCATACTTGCTGCCTGCCGAGTAATCTGTTGATAGACGTACTCCCTGCTTTCGAGGGAGGAGGTGAAAGTTGAAAGTATGTTGGTGATTCCAAGAAAGTCTTTACAAAGTCGGTAGAATGTTCAGGAAACTGTTCATTTTGAGCGTGAAGGAAAACAAAACTTGATCCATACAAAGATATATACGGGATGTATATGTGTTTAGCACAACTGGGGGCTGTATTGTATATGGGTAATCAATTTGGGGTAAGAACAGGACGAAAGTTATTTTGTAGGCCCGGCATTTCTCCCACACACACTACTACACTATTATCAATATATATTTATCCAGAGAAAAGCACATGAAATAATAGTCTCGTCCAAAAGCTCTGCTTGACATTCATTCAACTCGTGATCACGTCAAGGAATCCATTAATCATACCGTGTGAAAAGGTGTCAAGCAAAGTAACTGCTCTTTTATGTCTCTAATGGATTTACTACCCATTTGTGACCCTTTCTTTGGGTTTCTTCTACAATTCTTTTCACTCCTCTTTTGTCACTAAATTCAAAGTATTATCAACTAATTCTGAAGAAAAAGAAACAAAAGAGAAAGTTGTCGTTGATTGACAGAAATAGCAACAATTAGACGTGCCTGTTCCGTTCAACAGATAAGATGAAGGAGGCTGTGTAACCAATCGATAAAGCATTAAAAAACCATCAATCAAGTAAATTGTAAGAAAGTGTGCGCGGAACTGATTAAAGGTGCTGATAAAAACTGTCAGAAGTAATTAAGTTTTAATGGGATGCTGCGGTGCACACCGGAACAGCAGAAAGTAGAAAGCAGTGAAACTTCATGGATTACTGCTTATGAAGAGTTTAATGATGCATAAACATTCTCTTTGTGGGACAGACACAAAAGCGATACTTTTAATTAAGGATTTGCTACAGGCAAAATAAGACTGCAAAGCACGAAGAAAGAGCTATGAGTCACAAACCCTTGCGTGGAAGATTTAGCTTCCCGTTATTTTTTCTAAGAACTGCAAAGTGTTGTGTAGGAACATTAGACTGAGATTGATTGAAGAAATATTACTGTGAGGTTACTCAAGCTGGTTATGTATTGTTCTATTACAGGTCTTTAGAACGCATGATGAAGCCTCTTAATCCTCTTAAGAGGAGATAAGTATAAGCGGAGATCGAGTACCTGAAGAGGCTGATGGACGATGAATTGGTGCGCGCTGGTGTCTCGAATTACTTTTACTCTTGTGGCCTTGGCCATAGGATTCATCCCGACTGGAATTCACGGTAATCCAGAAGCCAAGAGGTTGTATGATGATCTATTGAGCAACTATAATCGACTTATCCGTCCGGTGGGTAACAACTCGGACAAGCTTACCGTGAAACTTGGACTGAAGCTGTCACAACTTATTGATGTGGTACATAATTCATGTCATTTCCACGAATTTTCCAAAGACACTCCCCTTGCCTTTCGCTCTGGTCATTAAAGCTATCCATGTTTTGCAAAAATCCTACTACTCTGTCTGTATACTGCATGTGGGTTGTAGATAAATAACGCTGGTTCGTTTCTCGCAAATTATTAGGTTATGCTGTTATTGAAAAATTGATGGCAAGCAATGCAGAGTGTAGCAAAATTTTGTTGAAAAATTCACTACCTTCAGCATTTTATGTGGCGTCACTTTTGAGTGTAGAATTAAATTCTTTCGTGAAAAATGGGAGAAATCATACAGCAATCTCTTTACTGCATAAAGATGTAGCTTTATGGTGTGAGAACATTGCCAGGAACCAAAAAGACATTAGTCTACATTCTCAAGTTAAAAATAAGCTTTTGAATCCATTATCATGAAAAATGGTGTCTAGTAAAGCGAAGTAATTACTTTTTGAGCCGAGGCTAATTATAATCATTCATAAACAAGCTGCAGAGTCTCTTACACAAGTCTGGTATAATCAAATTTTCTATTTTTGAAAAGACGCCACTTCCTGCAGTGTAACAATTTATGACACCTGATTAGCTGCACATGTCACAACTTCACTCAGCATTCATTTCTGCTACGCACATTACGCAGGTATATATTATGTGTACAATTTGTTGAATAACCTAAAGATTGCAAACACCACCCAAGGAGTAACTCCAAGTACTTTAAATCCTCATTCAGACTAACACCGCAATATTCATACATTCTACTTACTCACTATTTTATTATAGGTAAGCGATTAGAAATGGAACTGAAAAGGTAGTTAAAGTTAATAGTTGAAGTAAAACTCACCCGGGAGTACAGGGACAAAATATTGAGAATCTATTCTAAAGTGTTGAAATGGAGTATTAATAATATTAGGTTAGGGGCATATGTATAGTCTGTAGTGTGTATGGAAATATATTTTGAATATATTAGATGAGTATGTGTACATGTGTACTAAACACTTTTCGAGCCACAGTGGAATTCGCTGGGCTGTCTTCTTCATCAAAAGGAAGAAGAAATTGCATCTTTTGTGGAAGTAGCAAAGGAGAGTGGAGCCAAGAAGACTTTCACTTCTCTCGATCTCCCGTTTCTCGTGAAGTAGGTCATAAATGCTCTCTGTAGTCAAACGAAAGACATCCGTAACTGAGTTCCAAGAGTACAAACGACAGTAAAAAAGAAGTTCGTATGTGTGTGATAGGATAGTATTATTATTTGACATCCCTGTGTATTATTGTAATTGCACCATTTTCTAGTGTTAATGCTAATAGAATACCAAGTGTAATTATTTACTTGCAGGGCATAAAATCATTACGCAAAATGAGGATTCAATCTATTTCATATGAAGTTTGCTAATGCTTCTAGATCTTTAAATGAATTCCTTCTGTAAGTTTTCTCAGTGCCATACTTCCAATTTTAATCCAACATCTTCACAAAATCCACCACGAAGTGAAACGAAGTAGGCGCAGCTAATTGTTAATTTCAACTTTTATTTAGAGTGCAGAGTTCGTTTTCTGCAGTGTTATTTTGAAATTAAGCAAGTACTTATGTTTGATCAGTAAACTCAGCAAGAAACTTGTGTCTGAATACTTCAAATGCTTGAATACTTCATTTTACACACACGCCTAGATTCACGAACTCAAGGTTTGTTTGCAGTATTCCCTAGTGAGTGAGTTGCACGGGGAAAATGAAAACTGCCAGAAAAAAATGATTTCACTATGTTACGACAAGGAAGCAAGGAAGTCTATCCTTGAGTAGAAAACTCTTTACTATTACCTCTCCAGATTTTGAATAGGTCTGATATGTAAAACAGGAATTTTGAAAGTACTTCATCTGCATTCGCAATTGAATGGATGCGTGTAGGAGGGTGTTTGCAATTTAATCTAGAAAGTAAACCAAGCGAGAAAGATAGCTTTGCCGTTTTCCCAGAACTCTGCCTCTCAGATGTATTACCGTGTGGGTATATGTCATGCGATGTGACAACTGGTATTCTTCTTCTTGTGAGTCTGAAAGACACGGGACAGAGTTCGATGGTGGAATGTGAAAGTATAGACAGTCGAGAACGCATTCCTCTTTCAGAAGAGTGAAAGCTTTGAGCCGTTCTGTCGAAGGTAATAAATAACGATAGCGCAAAAAAGAGACGAGGTACATTTTGAGATGAATTCCTTTATATCGGAGAAAAATAGAAGAAAAGAAACCACAGGAAATAGCAGAAGTCGCATGTCTAAATGGTTCTGGCAGTGAAATCACCACCCATATCGACGCTATCAGTCGGCCGTGGTGCCAAAGGTGCATCGATCATTAGGTGATTGATTGATCCCTCACACACTCAAGCGTGCATGTTTTATTACCTTCCTTTCCATTCCATTTCCAACTTTCATACTATTTACACCCGAAACCTGAAAAAGGAGAAAGCGAACACATCAACCAGTTGTACTTCCCATTTTCTCACCTTCTCTAAAATTACATTTTCCTCTCACGATTGCATTATGGTGGTCAATGGATGTGAGCTGTACAAAAACGGCTTTCTTTTTTCTTCTTTATCCTTTCTTCAGAGTTCCTTACATAAGAACCTAATGCCCCCTAAAATGTGGTCCATGAAACTGTTTTGTTGGAAGTAACAGCAGCAGTCAAGGCATATGTACCTAATCTCTCTTTTTTCTTTCGGCAGAACCTGAAGAATCAAATTATGACAACCAATGTGTGGGTAGAGCAGGTGAGTGTGTGTACATAGATGAAGACTTACATGAAATCCTTCTTCTGAGTGAATGGCTGGATAATCATCTTGTCCTTTGAAGGAATGGCATGATTACAAATTGACATGGAATCCAGAGGATTACGGTGGTGTTGACACTCTTCACGTTCCATCTGAGCACATTTGGCTTCCTGACATCGTTCTTTACAACAAGTAAGGCTAAACTAATTACTTAACTGTCATACCAAGTTGTGACATCTGACAAGGGAAAGAAATACATTTGGGTTGCGTTCTACATTTGGCCTTTCTTAAGCCTCGTGCATTTATCTTTCCTCTCTCGAAGAACATGCATCACAGAATTATATTCAAAATATATTTCACTTTTTAATCCCCAGAAATATAGTACACATAAATACACATGCAGCCCCATTTCGTAGGTATCATCATGAGAGTTTGAAATCTGAAAAGAGAGAACGGGTTTTGCTGCTTTTATTATTCTCATTATTTTTCGGTGTCATCAGTTATGAAAAACTTTGGAGACTTATATGGGATAATGGAAAAGACTGGGAGAATATAGTTTCGTCTGACACAGTAGTCATCAGTGATGCACTCGTCGACACGACATCAAGACACAACACTTGAGTACATGCCAAGTCTTTCACAATAAGCTTTGGAAAGGGATAATCAGTTTTTTGGAAGGGGAAGACGTGGATGAGAAATACAATTTACCCTCGAGATAATATTCCGAGCTTTTCTCTGTGAGATCACGTTGGTGGATATCTTTCTGCCATTTTTGCAATATACTCTCTCCCCTTTCTTTTATGACTGGAGAGGAATTCGTATAAAATCTTGCCAAATGGCCTACATACATACAAAGATAGGAACAGTAAAAGGGACTGAGTGTGTGTGTGTGTATATCAGAATGTATGATCTATTAAACCGTAGAGAGACAATTATCCATAATATAAGATCTACAATTTTTGCTATTCATCACACACTCTGATCCTAAAATTTTATTGTAGCACTGGAGTTAACATCACTTCTGCAGTTTTTGTTTAAGAATTCTCACACCATACTTTTCAAATCACCGAGTCATATTACTTTGGTGTGACTTATGATAATGAGATGCCATGAAACTAAAGTTTCTGTAGGATTTCGTCTTTCACAATGTTTTACAAAAACTTTCCTTCTCAAAAAGGTATAATGCTGAATGTGCTTCTTTAACTGTGTGACAGTGCCGATGGGAATTACGAGGTGACAATAATGACCAAGGCCATGTTAAATTTCACTGGGACTGTCAAATGGAAACCTCCGGCTATTTACAAGTCGTCGTGTGAAATTGATGTCGAGTACTTTCCCTTTGATCAGCAAACATGTTCGATGAAGTTTGGTAGTTGGACGTACGACGGATACACGGTAAACACAAAATGCTTCTGACGTACTTGAAAGAATTTTGTATGTTGGTCCGCAGAGTGTTCGGCCCCACCCTTCACTTTATACATATACACTCTAAAGTCTACAATAATGGAAGTTCTATTTCTTGAAGAAACGAAATCCGTTTTTCCTCATTCCTTCATGAGAGAAAGCATTCTCCTCTAGAAGTGGAGAAAGCTCTTGAGATATTTTTATTAGGGAGCTTGAACAAAAGGGAGCTAGCATGGAGTAAGACGAGAACAATACAAGCATGCGAGACGTCACATGACTTGGAAAAGTCCTCTAGAAATTAACTCCAGCTCTAGGAATTTCGTTAACGTTACCTTATGGCATTGGTAATGAAATAGAAAGTGGAAGGGAGAGAAAGTTGAGGCAGCAGCGTATAATACACATGAGGTGTACAGATAGAGAAAGCGAGAGTATAGGGGACTACGGATTGAGACGTCTCTTTCCTTATTGACGTTGCATGTTTACTTCTTATAAAGCCCGTCGGAGTACTTGACTCGTTAACCACACATTGTGTACTTGTTTGAAGTTGATTGTGAGTGGTGGTAGGCTGTGTGGTCTTGGGTAGGTGATTACGTGAGGAGGTATTCTTCTGGAGGAGTGAGTGGCCGTGTTTCCTCCTTCTTTGATGATTAAGTGATCAATAATTTATTCTCTGTGTGGGAATAATGGAAGGAGGTGTCATTAAGGGAGGAAAAAGGTTAACTTGTTGATTTGTGTTTGCAGGTGGATCTCCGTCATATAAACCAAACCGTGGACTCGAATGATATCGAGATGGGCATCGATTTGCAGGACTACTACATTTCAGTCGAATGGGACATAATGGGGGTTCCAGCAGCTCGGAATGAGAAGTACTACAGTTGCTGCGAAGAGCCGTATCCCGATATAATGTTCAACATAACACTGAGACGAAAAACTCTGTTCTACACTGTGAACTTAATCATTCCCTGTGTAGGCATTTCGTTCCTTTCCGTTCTAGTCTTTTATTTACCCTCAGATTCTGGTGAAAAGATGTCTTTATGTATCTCCATCCTTTTGTCTCTCACTGTGTTCTTTCTCCTCTTGGCTGAAATCATCCCACCCACTTCACTGGCCGTTCCACTTCTTGGCAAGTATCTCCTCTTCACCATGATCCTTATCACTTTCTCTGTCATAGTCACTATCTGCATCCTCAACGTGAACTATCGGTCACCTGCCACCCACAAAATGTCCCCTTGGGTCCGAACAGTCTTTATCGAATTTCTCCCCAAGTTTGTTTTCCTCAAGAGACCCAACAAAGACGAAGATGAAGATGACGACAATGAGAACGGAGGAGCGCCCAACCTCCAGCAGATCTGTGGCGTACATGGGATCAATCCTCCGCAGGACATGGACATGCCCTTCTACCCTTCACTCCCGTCGCCCATCTTCCTCAGCGAGTCTGAGGCTCTCAGACACAACATGGGAGATGTTAGGAGATTTCCGACGGAAATTGAAAAATCTGCGACCAATATACGATTTATTGCTCAACATATGAAAAATAAAGATCGTTTCGAGGCGGTAAGCATTCTCACTTTTTGCTTACTTAGGGGAGAAAGCATGGAGAAAGCTTGACTTTCTCTCAATTTTGCGGATATCCTCTAAGGACATATCTTTTTCGGCTGAGTGGCCTCGCCCTGTTGAGACACTCGGAGGTACTTCTCCTACAGCAGCATGCCTGGCCTTCTGGGTCATCATTTCCTCAGTGTTTATTTGTTCGTCCGGACTTTTATTCTTGCCTTTATAGATGAATTTTACTCATCTATGCTTTACGTTTAGACGCTCTTTTTCTATTCCCCTGTGAACCCAATTTTTTGCTTCAAAGGAAGATACGTTTCCCTCAATTTGTCGATTATCTTATTGGGGACTTTCTCTTTTAGATTGAAGAGGACTGGAAGTACGTCGCGATGGTTCTCGACCGACTATTCCTGTGGATTTTTGCGTTCGCCTGTGTCTCCGGTACAGCAGGAATCATCTTTGCTGCTCCCAGTTTGTACGACACAACGAAACCGATTGATGTGCAATATTCTAAAATCGCGAAGCAAAAGATGATGATGATGGGCCCAGAGGAGGATTAAATATTGAGTCCTCCATAAAATATTTACGCAAGAGCTGGATTGAATCGGAAGAGAGGATATCTTTACGCTTTGGCAATAGACGCATCGCAGGGAAACTCACCGTCGCAAGTGATTGGGGACTTGTGCATTCATGACTTTGACAAATGTAGTGCCAATTCATGACAACTGAGCTAGTCCTTTTGTACTTTCTAGCTCTCCTTGCCGTTCCGTTATTTACTGATCCCAAGGGTGCTTCCACTCTGAGCGAAGAATTAGAGTATGCGTTCAGACAAGCTGAATCGTAATTTCACATATAATCGATCTCACACAACTACACTTTGTAATGCTGTTACCCATTTAAACAAACTTATATCCTACTTGGATTCTCTACATTCAAGTAATGACAATATAAATGGCAGTCTTTGGTTCTCTCTAATCTAGCAATTATTGTTACAGTTTAATCATTCTTCTCAATTTGCTCAGTATTACATCAGTATTGATCGGGTATGTGCTACTTCATTTAGTGTACATGATCAACAGGAACATAATATTTACGAAGCACACGTTTTTGTTTCTGTTTAACACATAACCATGTACACAAAAGTAACTATATTTTCTAATATTGTTCACCGTTCATTAATTCCCTGTCACCTGTACATGGCAGTTCATGCTCCACAATATTCTAAGCGTGAGTTTTAGACAAAGATATAATTAACACTTCAGCAACAACAATCAAGTTTTTAGGTGCGAAGGTGTTTGCACTACGTATAATTCGGAATCACTTAATGGAGTTCAACTTTAAGATGGTGAATTCCTTCGAAAAAGCTGTGTTATGCTGTAAATAAAATAAAGTCATCGTGTAACGTTAAATGTAACACATTTGTTGTAGAATACTGGAATACTTCGTGGTTACTAAATTCTTATTGCAAAATTAGATCGTTAATGAAACACAGAATCTTTACGCTAATGGGGTTGATCCGGTGAAGTATTCAGATACATTTCCTGTCAGGAACTAACTGATTCTACTCAGGAAATAGAGCGTTGTCTAAAATACTTATCTAGATTGCAATCACGGCACTTGAGTATCATCGGTAGCCACATATCAACAGCTTGGTGTGAAAGTAAATAAATAATGCTTTACTTGTGGCAGAAAACGGATGATGGAAATCGAAAGTAGATCAAGATTTGTGTTTTAAGATCTCACATAGACGTAATGTAATTTAGCATAAAATTGTGAATTATATTAAAAACTGCCTGTACAATAAAGAGTATTTGGATATAATGAACCGTAATATACACGTAACACTTAACGAAATAATAATGTATGTGCAATACTCAAATAGAAGAGACATGCAACTTACAATACATGGCATGATTTGTTCAATTAGACTTGTAAGGTGTTAGAGAAATAGTAGAGGCTTAGCCGACACAGATATTTCGTTACATAAAGTCTTAAGGGAAATGTTTCTCAAACTGTTGCGTAATAAAATAAATACACATTCAAATTCTTTCTGTATTGTTCTTTAACTTCTGCACTCATAAGCTTGTCCCTCATATCCAACAAGACTGAATAGTTTGCATGTCAACTCTAATAAGACATTTATTTCCAAAATGAATCCTATACAACAGAAAAATCTTTCCATACTTACTTTGCTATCTTTTATATAAAACCATTTAAACTTTTTGTACGATTTTTTTGTAAAATAACTGCACAGAAGCAGTAATAAGACTCGACTATCAAGTCAGAATAAGTTGGACTAAAAGGAAACTCTAAAGTGGAGATGATGTTTTCAGGTAACTGGCGACTCTGCCATCCTGTAAATATTCATGTGTTTAGAAACGGCGTGGAAGGAATTTCTCCAGTGCTGGTTCACATCCCTTCAGGTACAATTCGCATTGCTTAGCTTCGTTGATTCCCCTCACCTCTAATTTATTCTTGCCATATGCTACTTCTCAGACAAGAAACGAAGCATGGACGAAGTTTTGAAAACGATCGGAGAGCGAGTTAAATTTCCTATAGGCTATCCCTTTGCATTATACCACATGAACGGATGTAGAATCTGTGAAACATTTGAGCTTGAGACATATGGTCAATATGTGGCAGCTACCAATTTGGACAAATATTTCAAATGCGTTTGTTACGGAGAAAGTCGACTTCCGTTGGTGGTGGTTGGGCCGAAATCGAAGAACGTCCGGAATATAGGCAACACCATGAAAGACATTTTGAGATTGAGCAATGTACATAAGAAGTAGTCAACCCTGAGAACACTAAATTGTGTGAGACTTCATTTGGAAACTAATCCATTTTGCGGTGTTTTAATTAGAAAGAAAACACCAAAATGAGATATGTACTGGCGTCCACTGTGCATCAAGATGGATTTGGGCCGTCGGAGTTGCCTTACTTGACTCGGCCGAGTAAAGAGTGTGGGGCATTGTGTCAAAAGATAAAGTAAATTGTTACTTAAGCCACAGAGAGAACTTTCCCTGGTGAGGCGCATTGTGCTTATGGTGCATTCTTGTGAATATTATATAGGAAGCACAGTTGTTGCAGAGAGATAAAGGACCCTTGTGATAACTTTCCTCTTGAGGACTATTGTCCTCCAGCTACTCCAACACCAGAATGCTGCTGTTGTCCTCCAGAACCAGAGCCAGAGGAGTACTGCGATATCGATGAAGTGGAGTATCGTGTGTGTAATGAAAAAGGTGACACCGAGGAAGAATGTGTGACGACTGAGCCTCCCAAATATGCAGATGACTGTGGAACAACGCAGACTGAATGTTGCACAAGACCGGAAATGCCTAAGTCAGAGACGTGTACTCAAACTATCCGGGACGCTTATCGTCGACATGATAGGAGTACTCAGTCAGAAGCGAACTTTTGTGAGAGAAAAAGAACACCACCCCCACACAGATGTGAGGCTAGACCACAAGTGATCCATTGTGTTAAAGAAGTTCCAGCAAGTAGACCTCCGATGTCACATGCCTCTGTAAATACTGAGCCTTGTGCTGAATCCCAGCCAGAATGTGTAGTGAAGGTTGTCAATAGGAGACTTGATATTGGAGCTGACTTGTATCGGATGTTCAACTGTAGACTACTTTCAGATGTAACCTTAAACGCTAGATAAGTTGTGGTGCAGATGATATCAATTCTTAAACGAAACTTCCCATGTTTTGTGTAGAATCCACCACCAGTGTCTAAAGGCAAGACGGGGAGTCAGCTAGTAAAGGACACTCGTGTTTCTGACGACTTTTATAGGAAGTTTTATGACAAATTGAATGAGACGATGGTACTACACTTTTAGTTTCACACTTTCACATTCCATGAGAAGGTAACACGAACTATACTATATTATAGCTTTTTTGCTCTCATGTAGAGTCAACGCTTCGAGAGTTCTGATGTTGAAGGTAATTTAATCAACCTATTCTATATTATTGCCTAAAAGTTGTATAATTACGAGATCAGTTTTTTATCCACAGAGGATATTACACCATTAAGATCCGCAGATCCAGCAGAAGACCCTTTGAACTCCGAATTGTCAGAATTCGAATATAGTTTCACGATGCCCCAAACCGAATCGGTTGAAATTGTTCCCGATTCTGATCCAAGTGTCTCAACTGTTGCGAATCAGTTGATTTCTTCTGTTCTAAACGAAGCTACCTTTATGGTTCCGGATCGAATTAATTTTACTGCTCCAGGTCAGAATGTGCCAATTTCTACGGATGCGGAACAAACAGATGCAACTTTTACCGAGGAAGAAACTTATTACTCAACCAGTGAGAATGAATCTTTAGAAGAAAACCAAAGGAAAGTTAACCAGTTCGGTTTACCGACTGTAAACTCTGATGGAGTCGAGTATGGAGCTCCTCCGGATAGTTTAACTGGAGAGTCTATGTCAGCCATTCTTGGTAGTGCACCTCCAACAAATCGTGAAGATGACCCAAGCCAGGAAACAAGTGCTTCCTCGACAATAACTCCCACAGTTCAGTTTAATCCTAACAATCCCAACACCTACTTCATGACGCTGCATCAGATGAAGAACCCTTTCAGTATATCGTCCGATAGGAGGCTGCAGGTTCAAAAACTTCCATGTGAATTACCATTTCCACACTTTCCTATTTATGGAACTCCTCATGGAGATTGCTTCCCAGGGGATGGCGAGAAGCTGAAAAATGATAACAAACTGCACTCCGCCGTAGTCGGCGACTGTTCTCCCTCAGCTACCAAAGAAATACTTCTGTATTCAGATGAATTCCAGCCACTCTCAAGCTCCGAGGACGACAGCGATATTGGATCACAGAGTGTTATAGACCAAATATACATGTCAAGCTTAACAGATCAAAGACTCAACTCACAGGATTCCAATCGTTATGCTGATTTGATGTTCGAATATCTTAGCACTGTTCCTTCAACACATGATGCTAACATTGAATCTCAAAATCAACAAAATCAGTCGGACACAGACTCTTATGCCCAGTTCTCCGAGTCAATGTATGATGTATACTCCACTTCATTGATTTCCTCGGACACAGACAGCTAATAGTAAAATAGATATATCGTCTTTGAGTATTAAGGATATTTGTACTAGTAATTAACAGCTTTTACTTTTATCAAGCAAATCGGACTATGCTATACGGTTAGCATTTACAAAAATTATTGTGCTATTTTGTATGTTATTAAACTGTGAATTTTTATTTCTTGAGCAGTGTTTCGAGTTTAAACAAGTACAAAAATATGGAAATCGCAAATTAGTGAAGCAACTGAGGTGAATTTCTCATTTCTCGTCATATGCCTTGTTCAATCCTTCGCTTATTAATGCGCTCTGTACCACTGTTCGATTTGTACAAGTTGTTATTCCCTGAATTGGACGACTTGCTCTTCCTGATGTTTCCGATTGATACATTTGTTGCATCCTGAAATTATTGAGGATTGTTAAATCAAGTTGTATATTGTAATTTCAAGTATAACTCATTAAATGAATTAGCCATAATTTATCTTACAACTGGGAGCTGCTGCTTTAAAGTTTTGATCCAGTTACTAACAAATGCATCACTGGTCCGCTTTTCTTTGGGGAAGGAATTCTCCTTGTCCTTTACGGCAGTAGAAGGACGTACCGGACGTTCTTGTTCAGCCTCCACTGCGGACGTTCTCTTAAGTTCTGTGGCTACCCACTTTTTCACGAATTCTTTATCTGTCCGGGTCTTTCGCTCTTTAGTGTTAGAATTAATGAAGTCTTGCATAACAGATGGAAGTTGAGACAAGTTCAGGTTAGGGATTTCGATGTCAGCCAGGTAAGGGGATTGTCTGGATTCATTGACAAGAGCGGAAGCGGGCCTGGACAACGATCCGATTTCTCTTTCATAGTGATTCTTCGGGTAGTTGGATGAATTTTCTACTTCGGTATTGTCACTTTCTTTGCTTTGACTTTGACTAGAACCGGAACTTGGTCGACATCTGAAAGTTTCTTCTTCGGTGGGATCCCGAATAAACTGAAACTTGCTCATGCCTTTCCACCGAAGCTTTTCAATTGCTGCTTGTACTCTCTGGCTTGGAGTTCGCTTATCGATTTCAGCAGGCTTCTCAGCAGGGGAACTGTCTCTCAAGTCTCTCTTGTTTCTGCAAAGACAATTACATCCGTTACTGCACTATCCGATTTTATAAATCATTCGAAACACTCTTAAATCTGTGCATACCCTTCGTTAGAAACAATGTAAGTTACGTTTCCATTTCCATCACCCTGTGAAGACTTCGGTTCGAAAATAGGTATTTCTTCTGTGACATTTTCTTTGCACGCGATTGCACTAGGTTCCTTTTTCTTGGCAGGTTTGGTGCGTTTACGGGCGTTATATTTGAATTTCATATATTCTTGAGTATTCACGGGTCCTGGAGAGGGATGCTTCGTCTCAACATAAATCTGTCCTGTTTTTGTTACTTTTAGAGATGACTCGGGTGCATAGTCCTGTGACCAAGGCCCACGGTCTAGTGAAGAAGGAATTGTCACTGGCTCTGGTCGTGGCTTCAGAAATGAGTCGTCCCCGTAATCACTGTAGTTAAACACGATATCCTTGTCTAAAAATTTCGCATATTTTCCTGAGTTCTCTTCAGAGAAAATAAGTCGGAAACCTCCAAGATTAGACATTTCATGAAGAAATTGCTGTTGCAATGCAGGCCATATTTCCTCGAAACACGTTGGAGGAGCTCTCGATCCCCTGCGGTTGAAATCGGTTAGTTGTTACGACATGAGCTTTTACTGGACAAAAAGATTATGGATTAAGAAACTACCTTCCATTGGGCGGAGTCATTTCTCGGTTTAAATTCGAAAAGTCATTTTTCTTATCAATGTAAACCATTTTAAACACATCCCTTAATAACTCAGTTTTCACAACATTGTCTACTTCCAAGTCCAGGTTAAAGCTAGGAGAGTGGTTAACCTATATGGAAAAGATTGGATTCTACTAAACTTTGTTGCATAGTAAATTTAATAAAATACTTGTCCTAGTCTCAAATTGCCTCAATAAGGATGGGCTTCAGAAATCGATCCACAAGAATATCAAAGCCCAGCAACTCGAAGCAAGAGCATCCTCTATTTTCCTTCGGGAAAGACGTCTTGTAATTGTGTTTCAATGTTCGTGCAGCACAGATTACAGTCTTAATTAAAATATCATCAATATCACTTCTCAGCTGTTTTGTGTCGTAATTCTGCTCCTCCATCCACTTATAAACTGCAGATAATTTCCTGAAACATATAATCAAGGGTCAGCTAAAGAGCTAAAATTGACACGTTGATATTATCCTGTTTTTTTTTTCTACCTCTTGGACCCTTCCCTTTGGGGATCGTATGACTCGCTGAATTTATTGAGAGAATAGTTTGTGAGATGCATAAAGATGATGTCCAGATTTTCGTCATTTGGTATGTTGTACTTGACCGTAGCGAATCTGTGAATGGACATAAAACTTCAATCAGCTGGCATAAAATATATTTATGACTGGGATTTATACTTGCTGTGAACTTATATTACCGTGCAATTCCTTCTCCATAAAGGTATATTCTTAAAGGATCTACACATGTAATCAATACGTAAATCCTTTGATCGTACTTGTATCCATCGACAAGAAACGGCTGCGAAGAATAATATGCATTGTCATTCAGTCTCCTTTTCCTTATTTTTACACTGCAATTTCAAATCCTGAGTGTGCACCTGAGACATATACTGCTGAGCCACGCATTTCGCAAAAGGACTCAGTACCTTCAGATTCTTTATGAGAAAAATTCCTCGCCCTTGGCACCCGGAATCTGGTTTGACGATGAAAGTCATGCCTTTATTTCTTCTAGCAAAATCTGTGACAACTGACAAGCTAAAAACAGAGTTCATGTTGAATGCAGATCTAAAATGGAATTTGCATAGAATTGCTTTCATACTCTGCAGGAAGATCCCAAGTCAGCGGAAAGAAATTATACTCTGCGGGGAACACGCGTTTGTACTTATTCAAGTTCCTTCCTAATCTGTCCTTTCTGCATATTTCGTACATTCCTGGGAAATGGTTCATTTTTTGCATCGAAGGAATGTTAACAGCTCCTGTTGTTCCTAAATTCTACCGGGCATAACATCGTATCAATGAACGATTGTACGAGTTTAATTTTAACTTTTAAAATAATTCCAATCTAACTTGAATTCTTCGCATTTCATTAACTCTTTCGTTGGGCAAAGGAGAGTCACTCCAAATGATGTCCCATAAGTCGTACTCTTGGACACACTTGAAACCAAGTTCCAATGCAACACGGCCAACAACATCGTACCTGCAACCTGTGAGGCATATCTTTTTCCTGAAACATGAGGAATTATAAGTTCTTTCTTTTGATCGTTGATGATCGGTCGTTTCGAAGCTTTTTCATACTTGCGATTATATTTTCCACCCGTTGTTTCTACTGCACGGCTCTCCTGAGGCATTATATTATGATTCTAGACAATACAAAAACCTAATTCAATAATGTCGACCTATTTCGAAATCACACCTAAATCAAATCAATGGTCTAGGTTTTAGTCCAAAGACATATCTGCTGAAAGTTGACATGTCAACTCAATAGACTCGGTAAACAGCGTTTCCTTCGGGATATAACATTAGCAGCGAGTATTTCGTCTCGTCGCTAGCAACGACTATTCCGTAAATACGCTCGCGCTGTGGGGAAAAACTGTTCAGGGTGATCCGAATATTTTCTAACTTTATATTACTTTACAGAACTCTCTTTTAAAATGTTAAAATTCCACATTTCATAACCAAACTCTAAAGGTTTCCATAAGACTTGAGGGGGCATACGGCTAAAATCGTCTATTTTCTAGGGCATTTTACGGTATGGCCGCATCATGGCTCCAAAACGAAACCGGCCCCAACTGGAAGAAAAAGC